>JACXGM010031092.1:0-13072 GCA_016801145.1 Umbra pygmaea
TTGAATTCCCTCTCTAATCCTGCCTTGAATTCCCTCTCTAATCCTGTCTTGAATTCCCTCTCTAATCCAGCTCCGAAACTCCTTGTACAGATCTGTGGAATGACGAGGGGCACTCACATGGTTCATCCAACCACACGTCGCCCAAGCCGGCGATTCTTTTCGCACTGTTCACCCAACATGGAAGCCTTTAGTCGGATCATGTACGGATAATTATTGTCACCGACTACACTTCCGTGATTGAATTCACAGGTGCCCAATTTGAAGACAAGGAGTCGCTGGAGAGCGATGTGGTAGGATAGATAATCTGATTTAAACCAATTTTGAGCTGCCTCGAGCAAAGGAACCGGGGAAGGTCAGAGAACATATGGTCAGGCTCGGACCCATGACCATCGTGACGTAGACTGTCCTGCAATGCAGCAATTTAGCCCACTATGCCACGCAGAACCCCCATACACCTTGTTTGGCAGCCGTTATTAATTTGTCTGTAGAAATAGATCAGCATCATGCTCACTTGTTTTCATTGGTGACTGGCATAGTCTTTCCTCCGGGAATCAACTCGTGACAGACCAGCTGCAGGAAACAATTAAGAGTATTGAAATAGTTTGAGGAGAGTCATTTTCTACCTTTAGAGAACCAACCGTTTCCTACCTGTCCCATGACATCCTCATCGTAGGAAAGAGTCAGGCCTAGATCACCAACGTCCCCATCGTATCGCTGAAAAGGCACAGGATGACCAGTGTTGAATCAGCTTTCATAACATAGACTGATACTGATACTATGGTTCAGTTGGTGACCAGTGTTGGGTAAAGTTACTTTTATGATTACTTTTCAGTTAATTGTTGAGTTCACAAGTTTTGGGAAGTCCCTAATTAAGACAAAATGATCAGGTAAATGGAGTTCATATCTTACTGGTGACCATGATTGATATTTTCTTTACTCTTTCTAATTTTTTTATAGGTTACTCTTAAGATATGAACTCCATTTACCTAATCATTTTGTCTTAATTAGGGACTTCCTAAAACTTGTGAACTCAACAATTAACTGAAAAGTAATCATAAAAGCAAATTTACCCAACACTGAGTATGACTGTTGAATCAACTTTCACAACATAGATTGATGCTGATCGCAAAAACACTTGGAAATGAACAACCATGACTATAGCAGCTATAGGACCTAAAAGAAACAGGGAGGGTGGCCTGGACTTTTCAGTTACATGTTTTTAGTTCTGACAACAAGGCATGCTTGTTTCTCACCTTGATGGATGTCAGATTCTTGTAGAACTCTGAGTCTAGGGAGGGCAGCTCGTCGATGGAGCTGTAGAAGGTGCTGTGGTGATGGCCCATGACTTGGCTCAAGAAGAAGGAGGCGAAGGGTACGTCCACCACAATGCCCTGAAACACACCCACATGTTGATCTGTCTGGCACAGCATCCATAATGCCATCTAGTAACTGTGGTGACATGCGCTTCACACATTCCTCAACTGTACATGGGCTTTATAGAAAGGTTCTGGGCAGGGCTTGTGATTATTAAAAATGTACTCCCGGTGCCCATTTTCACAACTGAGCGTAGACACACCTCATACATGGCTTTGCCAAGCATCTTCCCCACAAACTCAAAGAGCTGCAGGTGGTTCTCGTGGATGTAGGACGTAGGGGAGGGGTACAGTCTCTCGTTGCCACTGGTGGTCTACGGGGCAAAAGACATCCGCAGTATCAGCAGTGTGGTTCACTCAGAGAAAGTAGACAAAAGTACTTTGTTAAATACATGAAAGACTATGAGCATTTGCTTTAACCTGCCTTTAGTGCCAGGGAGTAATGGGTTTGCACAAAGGCAAGCTCGATCAAGCAGAGATACATAATTTTGGCCTCTTGTAAAAGTGGCGCAATTGAGCTAAGAAGGTTCCCCAGAAATGTTGTACTGACATTACTGTGTGATGTCATGCATTTGGGCTTAATATTATGACAAACTCTGATGTTTAAAACATTATTCTGTTTATTGCAAACGTCCAAGACACCATCTTTAAGTAACTGAAGCGAGATCTGGAGAGCCAACCTTAAAGAGATTGAGTGCCGGGTTGAAAACTTTCTTGATGATCTCTTCCAGGAACTCCTTGAAAACACCATCCTGGTCGATGCCAGCCTCATCCACACCCAGGTCGTTGACGAACTTCACCCGAATCACACCTTTGATGGAGTTGACCGGCAACCGGCGGAGCTGGTCATAACCATCCTGTTCAGATAAAACAATATGGGCCATCAGTTCAGGCTGAGAAGACCCAATAAGTATCATTGCATCCTATTGAATTATTTGTGAATTCCTAGTGATATAACGACGTGAGAGGAAAGCTGCCACACACAGGTACATCAGTGTCACACCTCTAACATCCGTGAGCGGCGAATGGTGATGTGGGTGACATGTGGAGAGGCGGAGCTCGTTTCCACCAATCCCAATGTCTCCTTCTCCTTGGTGACAATGTTCCTGAAGAGCAGTACCCTCTGAAGAGGACAGGGTGATGAAAAGAGATGAGACACCAAGTACAGAACGCTAATGAGACACACAACAGGATGTACCACAGGAAATATAATAGAACAAACAAAGGGACATTCAAGAGGACTCACGTTTTTATGAGGAATGACGTGTGGTATGTACTGAAGTAACAGCTGGGCTCTCCTCTTACCCTTCTCCAGCTCCTGGAACAAAAGGCTCGGCTTCAGATCCCTGGACACACACGGGAGAACAAACAGACAGACAGACAATAAGAAGGGAAACGTCAACAGCAGATAAGTAACTGCATAAGTAACTGCATAAGTAACTGCATAAGTAACGGCATAAGTAACGGCATAAGTAACGGCATAAGTAACGACATAAGTAACGACATAAGTAACGACATAAGTAACGACATAAGTAACGACATAAGTAACGGCATAAGTAACGGCACAATAACTTTCAAATAATGAACCTGGGTCCAATTCAGCTTTCCACAGTGTCATATTTTAGCTGGTTCCAGGTGGGCTTGTTGTAGTGGACCTGCAACATTCAGTCCTGTCCGTATTTGAGACTGCCGCTAATAACTAGAATCCCTTTCAAAGGAGACTATTGAATCTTGGAGATGCAGGGAACAGCATCAGTATGTTTTGTAGGGGGATTTACTTGCGTAACCAGTTGTCATCAGGTGAGAACCTCCTCCTGCAGTCGCGCTCGTAGAGCACCATGAGCCAGCCGTGAACACTGTGGAACAGGTCCAGCTTCTCCCCCTTTGCATTCTCTGTCACAGGTAACAACAAAGTCACCAAGCAGTGGTGAAACAAGCCTGGGATATGCTATTCATTCACAGTCCATCAGCTCAGCGATTGAGCTCAGCCAATATGGGAACAAGGCCACTCACCTAAGATGCCGTCCCAGACCATCTTGTACACAAACGTGTTCAGAAAAGAGGAGATGGTGACCAGCTCTTCTGTTTTAAATGAGATCTGCTCCTCGTAAACCTCAATGTCATCCAGGATCCTGTGCAACAAAACAAACAGTCCACATATTACATTATGTCTGTCGAATTATAGACATACATATTACATTATATCTGTCGAATTATAGACATACATATTACATTATGTCTGTCGAATTATAGACATACATATTACATTATGTCTGTCGAATTATAGACATACATATTACATTATGTCTGTCGAATTATAGATATCAACAAAACAAACAGTCCACATATTACAGTATGTCTGTCGAATTATAGACATACATATTACATTATGTCTGTCGAATTATAGGCATACATATTACATTATGTCTGTCGAATTATAGACATCAACAAAACAAACAGTCCACATATTACATAATGTCTGTCGAATTATAGACATCATCAAAACAAACAGTCCACATATTACATTGTCTGTCGAATTATAGACATCCAGTGGCTCTGGCATACTGTATTTAGGAACAGTTTTTCATTGGTTAAAAAATGTATATCTTTCATGTATCAGATGGTTCACGGTGTAGAGTGTCAGACTTGTAAACAGAAGGTTGTTGGTTCAAATCCCAAGCATGTAACATTTGCCCTTGAGCAAGGCACTTAAACCTAAGTTGCTCCAAGGGGGATGTCCCTGTACTTACTGTAAGTTGCTCTGGATAAGAGCATCTACAAAACTACTACAATTTAAATGTGGACTACTAGACGTGTTGTAGTGTACAGTCGTGGGCAAAAGTTTGACCATGACACAACTACTAATTTTCACAAAGTCAGCTGCCTCAGTGTTGATGATGGCAATTTTCATATAACCCAGAATGTCATGAAGAGTGATCAGATGAATTACAGTGAATTGCAAAGTCGCTCTTTCAGTGATTGTCTCGTTAACACATGTGAGAAGTGTTGATGAGGACAAGGCTGGAGATCACTCTGTCATGCTGATTGAGTTAGAATAATAGACGGGAAGCTTTAAAAGGAGGGTGGGGCTTGAAATCATTGTTCTTCCTCTGTCAACCATGGTTACCTGCAAGGAAACACATGCCGTCAATGACATGCCGTCATTGTGCTTTGCACAAAAAGGGCTTCACAAGCAAGGATATTGCTGCTAGTAAGATTGCACCTAAATCAACAATTTATCGGATCATCAAGAACTTCAAGAAGAGAGGTTCAATTGTTATGAAGAAGGTGTCAGATGCCCAAGAAAGTCCAGCAAACGCCAGGAACATCTCCTAAAGTTAATTCAGCTGCAGGATCGGCGGACAACCAGTGCAGAGTTTGCTCAGGAATGGCAGCAGGCAGATGTGAATGCATCTGCATGCACAGTGAGGCAAAGACTTTTGGAGGATGGCCTGGTGCCAAGTAGGGCAGCAAAGAAGCCACTTCTCTCTAGAAAAAACACCAGAGACAGACTGATATTCTGCAAAAGGTAAAGGGATTGGAATGCTGAAGACTGGGGTAAAGTAATTTTCTCTGATGAATCCCCTTTCTGATTGTTTGGGCCATCTTGAAAACACATTGTCCGGAGAAGACAAGGTAAGTGCTACCATCAGTCCCGTATCATACAAACAGTGAAGCATCTGAGAGCATTCATGTGTGGGGTTACTACTCAGCCAAGGAAGTGGGCTCACTCACAATTTTGGCTAAGAACACAGCCATGAATAAAGAATGCTACCAGAACATCCTCTAAGAGCAACTTCTCCCAACCATCCAAGAACAGTTTGATGACAACCAATGCTTTTTCCAGCATGATGGAGCACCTTGCCATAAGGCAAACGTGATAACTAAGAGGCAGGTGGACAAACAAAAACCCACAAATTCTGACAAACTCCAAGCATTGATCATGCAAGAATGGACTGCCATCAGTCAGGATGTGGCCCAGAAGTTATTGCAGAGGTCTTGAAAAAGAAGGGTCAACACTGTAAATACTGACTCTGTGCATAGACTTTATGTAATTGTCAATAAAAGCCTTTGACACGTATGGACTAATTGTAAGTTTACTTCAGTATACCATAGTAACTACTGACAAAAAGATCTAAGAACACTGAAGCAGCAAACTTTGTGGAGACCAATACTTGTCCGTCCATCCATCCATCTTCATCCGCTTATCCAGGGTCGGGTCACGGGGCAGCAGCTATAGCAGGGGACCCCAAACTTCCTTTTCCCGAGCCACATTAACCAGCTCCGACTGGGGGATCCCGAGTCCTGGGTCTTCCCAGAGGCCTCCTCCCAGCTGGACGTGCCTGGAACACCTCCCTAGGGAGGCGCCCAGGGAGAATCCTTACCAGATGCCCAAACCACCTCAACTGGCTCCTTTCGACGCAAAGGCCAATACTTGTGTCACTCTCAAATCTTTTGGCCACAACTGTACGTGTTGGAAACAAGCGTGTGTCCGTAATGTGGACTCAAGGAGCTCACGTGATGAGGTGTCTGGAGCAGTCACAGAACAGCATCAGCATGGCCAGCAGCTGCTTGGACTCCTCAGTGTCATTGTTCAGGCACTCCATGAACAACTTCAGGCCTCCCTGGGGTCCCAGCTCACAGATGAATGCCCACAGTTTGGGCAGCAGGTCATCCAGGTAGGTTAGCCCTGTGGGAGGCAACAGAAGATTATGGATGTGGGGTGTGTGACATTGGGAAGGGGTTTTTTGTGTGTGCAGGGGCTCACCAGTGAGGATCTGCAGTCGTATCTGAGTCAGAGTGGTGAGGGCGTTCTGGTAGAGAACACAGATGCTGCACACCTTCTGTACCTCGACCGAGTCCACGCGCCTCCCGCCCACTGGCTTCAGGATGTTCCGCACAGAGGCCGACTTCTGAAACGCCCGCTTGAAAAGACCTTAAGAGACACATTTAAATTATTTTAGGGTTATTTGTTTATTGACAGGGATTTTGGGTCACTATATTATGCACTATTTGGGTTGACCGAGAACAGCACAGGTAGGACATATGTTTTGATCATGATGTTAGAAGTATAAAGCCCCTGACATAATGGAACAGAGATGCAATAAAGAAAATCAGTAGGGTACGTTTGACAAATTTCCTTGCTATAGAAGGTGACTTTTAACTGTGACTATTACAGGAGAAGGGCCTAACAATGATCATCACCACAATTCTTGGATAACAATGGTCATCACCAAAATACTTGGAACACAACCACAATTCATGACCCTGGAAGCTGGCGGTGGGAAGGAAACACAGGGGCCGGTGATCCTTGACTCACTCTTGACAGGCAGGTTGTTCTGAGAGGTGGTTGGCTGTGGCTGCGGTGGGGGCGTTGGCTCCTGGGCCTCCAGCTTCTTGCTAAGGACGTCGCTGAAGAGCGTCCGGATCACAGGCACACCCCAGAGGTACTGCAGCTGCCTGGTGACCAGTGGCATGGACTCATTGAGCCTGGAAGAGGGCAAAGGAAGGGGGGAGCGAGGGCATTAAGGTCGAAGTTAAATCTGTGATACTCATTGGTTCCATTTCATAGCCTAGTTGCCCAGTTTGTGTTTGTGATATTAGGTTCCTGAAGTGAGGCATGACGTTCTGTGAGATCAAGGACACCAGGCTAAAGCATTCCGGCTCTTAGAATGTCTCACTGACCCGTAGTCTACAGTTTGGGAGAACCAGCCCAGGACTGGGTGCCAGTGAGTCAGGTTCGATTTTTTCTGGGACACGTATCGCTGGCAGTAGGCCAGCATGTCCGTCAGGTCCTTCACAAAATGGTTGGCCTCGTCCTCGAGGACCTTCTCATTGAGGAAGCCCAGGTGAATCAAGTTACCTACAGGACAACAAAACAAAACACAGGCCCCGCCAAGCAGCAGCCAAAACAACTGATTCAATAGACTTCCCACAGCACAATGAAAAGTGAATTTAAAAAAAAGTAAAATAATAATTAAACCATACATATACTCTCTCACTCACACACACACACACACACACACACAGTAAAGAAGACAAAAAACAATCAATTGCAGTGTAAGGAAATGTACCCAGTAAGCACAGAGTGTGGCTTCCCTCCAGACAGACACAGATGTCAACACACTGCTCCTCTCGGCTGAGGTAAAGGACAAACTTCCTCAGCAGGTCATGTGTCTGCATTGTGGTCATGCACTGCTCAGAGACAAAAACACAAACACACACAAAAGCTTTGTCACTGTACAGGTGTGCTAGGAGATTAATAAGGTGTGCTAGCTAGAAAATAGGGCAGCATTTCCTCGTGTTTACTACCTCTGGGGTGATGGTGTTGATGTGGGAGACGACAGCTGGGACAGACATGATGTGGATCAGGAAAGACCTCAGGAGGTTGTCAGAGAAATGAGCAGCAATGACAGGTCTGGAAAAAAGAAGAGATGATGCACAGGAAACACTTCCTGAAATGTTCTCGACTCTAAAAAGAAAGTAGCAAAGCTGATCAAAGACTACGATAACACTTCTGTCACGGTCTCCCCCGCTGATGTCAGTTGTTTGTACTGTTTATCCAGACAAATATGTCATCCATTTCAACCACCTATAGATCGCTACTATTCACACATGAATGGACTCAGCAGTGTCACATTAATTCATCAGTGTATGTCTTTAGTTACTGTGTATGTTCAGGTAGCTGTCCCTTTTGGTTTTGATGTATGTGTCTAGGTGTTTGGTGTACTTATATTTAACGTTTTTCACTCACTGTAGTCCTTTTATTTTTCCCAAGTGGTTCAGATTAAACTATGTTCCATTTTTAACTCTGCCAGTGCATTTGTCTCAGATTCCTCCTAGCACCATATCTACATGTTACATTTCTACTGACAACTCACCTTAACGCCAGTGTAAATATTGCTGTGAGTGTGCCCTTGGTAAGAGAAGGCCTGGAGCGTGCCAATCCATTGGTAAGTGCAATCTATCAGGGAATTCAAAAGTGACATTGAAACAAAAATGAACTGGGGGAAAAACAAAGAAATGTCAGCCAAATCATAAACACAAGTTCTAAAATCCCTTTGGAAAATAGTCTGTGTGTGTAATTACCTGTAGTATTGAATAAAATCCCTTCTGGTTGAGATGCCCCATGATGTTCTCACAGATCCTGGTCAGTGCAGGTCTGAGAGCCTCACCTAGCAAACGACAGAGGAAAACATCTAGGATTCCACAATGTGTGTCTTTCAATTCTATTTGAATAGGTTTATGGTAGAAATGTGTTTGAGCTATGGCAGTGGTTTGACCTTAGACTGACCTTTCCCTCTCACTATCTTCCAGGTTGAAGGATCGGTGAAGGTCACTAGCATGGTGAGGTACAGAGTCACCAGTTTGTTGTCTTGTAGGATGTCCGGCTACAGGACCCAAAAGGCAGTGAAGTAGAAAACACTATTATATTTTAATATCTAATCTACATATTCGTTTAAAGAATGTTATTAAGTATTAACATGAACCTTTAATTTTTTCAGGAATTGACAGGAGACCCATAAAACATCTTTGATCTGCTTGATCCAAGGGATGGTAAGGTCTTTGGAAAGTGCCAGTGACACATACCAAACCTGGTAACCAATAAAACAAGCAGCGCAATTAGTGCAACTCAAGCTTTGTTAACATGGTACAATAGACTGACCCATCCTACATCTTAATCATACTCACTTTGGGCTCATTTTCAACCTCCATACTACCAAGAATGGAACGGCAAAGCTTCTCAAACCTCTGTGTTGAGGAAAGCATAAACTGTTAGGCTCCTTAAATGTACACTAAGCAATCTTCACTAATTTAAATACAATTTCCAAACATATTCAGTCTAATGACTGTCACTAAATCAAAAAGAGACATTCTCTAGTAGTAGACAAAAACAATGTAAAAAATAGATCTGTGATGTTAAGTGTACAGGTTAAAGAAACTCACAAGCTTATCATCTTGGCAAAAAATGAATAACAACTTCCGTGCAATTTTAAAAATGGACAGTGCATTTCTTTTTGTAGTGACATCTTGAAAGAAATCATCAACCTCCTTCCTGGTGAGAAAAAGAGAATTCACACTTTTCTTCAATGGTAAATGAAAAAACACAAAAATGTTGTTTTGATGCAACAACTGCTAGTAAAGCTAACCTTATTTGCTTCTGGAGTCTACAACGACAGAGGAATCTCTTGACCAGTGCCTGGATCTGGGTGGCTGCTCTCTCCCGTTCTTTGTACCCCTTCCTCTCCTCACGTGCCTGTCTGGCTTTGTCCAGAAACTCAGACTTCGAACTTTGAGTTGCACTAAACATTGTGCACCACTAAGGACGAGCAAAATAACTGATTCAGTGGTTTCAGAATGACAATGATTATGAATACTCTTATGATTGTGAATACACATATCTGTATTCTCTGTGCATAGGAAAGGGGGAGGGAAAATAACAACATGACGTCTAGCCCTACAATGCAATAACATAACAACTCATGCAAATGAAGGTATACTTTACATGGTACGTATATGATACAGGCTACACATCGAAAGTTAAGGGGGCAAAACATGTGTTGGTGTCATATACTGTACCTTCGTTTTTTCTCTGGTGATCTTTCCTGGACCTTTCGAAACACTATGTTCTATGTGTCTCCAATCATTTGAACATAGTCGATATCCAAGTTAAAAGAAAACACTTCGAAGGGAATTGCTGCTTTGTTTAGACCAAGGCTAATCAGAAGTTGCCATCACTAGGGGAACAAAACATGGGTGATATGACAGCTAGTATGTAATGCAACAACTAAGCACACGATTACAAATTGAAAACATTTTACCAATCACACTCCGACAAAAACTCCTACCTACAAGTAGAGGTTTCGAAAGCTACATTTAAGCTACAGTGACAGGAGCAGAAAACCTAGCTAGTTACATTGTGGATGTTGTCTGGATGCAAACGACACACTACTATTTAAATTGACTTGTCAACAAATAACATTAAACCCATTTTATCTTTCTGACAATGTGGTACATATCAAGTGTAAGAGTATCCTGGCACCATCAGTAACTAGACACGACAAATATCTCGCTAGTCTGGCAGTTGGTATATTTTTGTTTAGCTAGCTTATAGCTGCTTAGCATGTTACCAGCCAATAATTTCTTTATATTCATGCAACGTTTTCACGAACACTAAACATGATGTAAACCATTACTCGACAATAACTTGGCGTTTACTGGCAATGACAATCTATTAAAGAAAATGCCTTACGCTGTTTAAAAATGTAAACAATAACAGGAGATCCGTAGCTTTAATTGACAACAGCCATTAATCCTTGCACTGCCGGTGTGAAGATATTCCGAGTGTGATGTATTTTTGTGAGAGTACTCAAAATCCATTAAAATTTCCAAATTAATACACTGCATGACACCGAAACATATACATAATGTTCATAAAATACTCTCTTGTTTTGAACGGAATTCCTTCAAAGTGAGCATTTAATTAAATGTATAGGACCTGTATATTAAGACTAAATGAAACGGGGGAAGCATTTTCGGTTACTCCTTCGTGGCGGAAGTAAATGAAAAACACATCACTAAGTAATATTCGACCTGAAATGTTTTTTTTTACAAAATTAAAAAGTGTCAGTTTGTCACTGTATGTGCTTTTAATAATAGCAGTTTAATCTACAAAATATATATTTTTGCATATAGATTTCTGGAAAATTAACAACAAACTAAGAAATGTTCACTACTCCCAAGGACTTGTAAAACCCAGGTCTGGTCTGTGGAGTGCTTTATTTTACAAGCTTCCTCTCAAGTCTGGATATGGGCTTATTATCTACCTAGCTAGCTCTGATTTTTTTCGAATCCAATGCCATGACCATGGCAATGAATTCGAAAATGTCAGAGATTCCAGTAATTTGTGAATGTGAACGTAGCATTTTTTTCGCACTTTCCTACCTTGAATGACGTAATCTACTGTATGTTCCGGAAGTAGCGAGGACGCAGATAGGTCCGTGATTCTTGACGGGCTATTACTAGAATTTCCAAGTCTGCTGGAAGGTTCTATGGTAAATATGATTGATTACATATATTGTTTAAACCGAATGATAAATAGTTAGCGAACAATGACAACCACGAAATCCATTACCACGACTGACGAAATGTGACGTTCTTGTGTCTGGGCCTAGCTAGTTTACAGTACCCGTTTGAGTTTCAACGTTAGCTAGCTAGGTAGCTCTCTTTTTTCCGGCAGTTATCTAATTACATACTGTACAGTATGTCTAATTTCTCGTGTGTAGCTAACTAAAGTACCCACAGGATATGTGAGTGGTCGTTTAATTTCATAAGTCAGAACAAAAGTTTGCTTTGTTTGACAGCACGAAAGACCAAAGGCCCCATAGAATACTGAGGTCAATATTCAAGCTATTCATTGTTTCGTCCTGGTTGTTTTGTGCTGCGACAGGAAGAGATGTCAGGAGAGAGTGTGGGGAGCTCGGCAATGCCGGCGGCTACAACCCGGACAACCTCCTTCAAGGGCTCCAGTGCTAGTTCCAAGTATGTGAAGCTGAACGTAGGCGGTGCGCTTTACTATACCACAATGCAGACTCTCACCAAGCAGGACACCATGCTCAAGGCAATGTTCAGCGGCAGGATGGAGGTCCTCACAGACAGTGAAGGTAGTGTAACATACCGTATATGGCACCTCATCTCAGATGAGCTTGAAGGATGTGTGTGCCTGAGCAAGTGCTCTGTGTTTAGGACTAATTCATTTACTAGGCTAGTCCAAGATTGATTTGGTTAAACGTACACAGGGTTCAACATTAACGATGGCCCGATGGCCCGGGGCCAGTAAGAACTAACTTCGGGCCAGTAAACAAAGATAGTCACTTGCCCGTTCGGGCCAGTGCTCAATTTTGCCATTTAAATTAATAGTCTTGTATTTAAACGTTTGTCCGTAATATTTGTCCCTCGCCTGCTTTATTTTCGCTTATCTCAAGATAAAATCTATGTCTGTAATATGCGGTTCTTTCTCCCTCCTCGGTTTGGCAATACCGGGGTCGTGTTTTTGAACAATAATATTTGAATGCTTGTCTGTTTTAACCAATCAAAATGTTGTATGCATAGTGCAGGACCCAAACGAATGTGATCCTTTAATCGAAAGAATCGTTTTTGTGGGTTGAAAATTAACGTATTGAGCACCAATAAAATAAGTTATTATACTGTGGACATTTGCTAAATATAGGTGTTTTCGGTTAAATAGTTGTAATACTTCCGATCTTTTTAGGAATCAAACAAGGGCAAATAAACAAAAGAGATTTGACTGCGTTTTTTCAAAGCTTAATGAAGCAGCCAATCAGAGGCTTTCTTATTAGAAATCACCTTCCCTCGCTAAATGATGCAGCCTGCTCGTTCACGTTGTCGTTGATTACGGAACAATTACGAACATTAAATGTGTTTCTTGAATAAATATACATTGCCATCGCTAAAGTCCTCACAAATAGCATTCATGACTTGATTGCAGACACGTTTTGCACTTCTCAACAACACGTAGCCTTATGAATTTAACATACAGTTTAATGAGGCGGACTCGAAGCTGCAAAACAGATAAATACAGTCAGTCTATTTTTGAAAGATCACACGGGAAGCAATCACCCAGTGACTGAAGGACTCGCCTCCTGGGATCTGACTGTAGATAGCTAAGCCACAAGCTT
>JACXGM010031093.1:0-13075 GCA_016801145.1 Umbra pygmaea
CAGTCAGATCATAATCAGACACCACCCAGATACCGCCCAAAGGTCAAAGGCTCCTCCCTCACTCCTCCCTCTCGTCTAAAATCGTCACATCCGCAACCAAGATGTCTGCGCCCGTAACGGCAAATTCTGTGACTCAAATCAGATATTAACAAACCAATGGGTGACGTCACACATAGCTCTATCCATTAATTATACAATCCATGGACGCGACAGAAGTGTAGCACGGACAAGTGGAACCGTACGGATAGTCTTGCTGCACTAACGTAAAACATTGTTGTACATAACATGCTGTCACATGAATCATACAAGTGTGCAAGCACTATATAGAACTATGCATTTAACAACTTTAGCTATCTGTGTCTTTTTAATGAGCAAGGTCTATCTACCACTAGTTGACTAAAAGCTGTGAAGTTAGTTAGCTGCACAAGCGCTATGTACTATGGAGGACCAAGTCTGACAAAATAATAAATAAATAAATAAATAATTAAATGCTCAAAAATAAATAAGCATACAATTAATTGCACAATAAATTCAGTAAATAAATAAATCTAGGCAGTAATTAAATTATACAATGAGACATTAATATATATGTATATCTTTTAATTAGCTTCTTTATTTATTCACCTTTGTAATAATTACCTTATTTATTTATTCTCCGTTATAATTTTCAACTTTATTTATTTATGACTTATTTTTTAAATGTATGTATTTATGTGTATATTATAATATTTTTGTCTGTTTTATTCTTCCTTTGTATTTTTTTACCCTATTTACTTCTTCAATGCTATTTATTTCTACCTGTCATATTTCCATTTCTGTATGCATTTCTGCCTCATTATGCAAATGAGAAGGGGCTGTGTCTTAAGGGGAAAACTTCTGCCTATTGGTTGGTTAGCAGTATACTGCATCGTTCGAAACTACATGCTACCGGCCGATGAGGTTATAGGTAATGATGGCAGTTTGACACTGAAGTTTCGAGACATGCTTCAAACCAATAACTACAATTCCATTTGAACCACTGCTCCAAATGTTGCTTCGGTACTGAAAAATCACCTGACATATTACGTCCGAAGCTGCAACTCCTTCATTCTCTGAATGAATCACGTTGCGTTTCGCAGCGCTACCACGACAATGAAACACATTCCATAAATACAGAATGGTCTCTTCCCATCACCTCAGTCAACAGATCTGCCCTCTCTGACCCGTCTGCCTGTTTTCCTCATCACCTCAGTCAACAGATCTGCCCTCTCTGACCCGTCTGCCTGTTTTCCTCATCACCTCAGTCAACAGATCTGCCCTCTCTGACCAGTTTGCCTGTTTTCCTCATCACCTCAGTCAACAGATCTGCCCTCTCTGACCCGTTTGCCTGTTTTCCTCATCACCTCAGTCAACAGATCTGCCCCAGAGTTGATTTTGGCAGCCATATTTTAACATATTTCATAGTTTTACTTAGTTTTTACTTTTTATCAGTATCCAAAAACTCTTGACAAAAGTTGTAATGTCTTTGGTCACTGCATTTGGATTGTGTAGATGGTCTCGTGTCACACCAAAAGGACATAATTCAGCATTAAGCTTTGAGCCAAAAGTTGTTTTTTCTTTTATTTGGCCCAGGGACTAAGTTTATCTTGTTTGAACGAGATAATAAGTCATTCAAACAAGATAAACTTAGTCTTGGGACAAAAATAACTATTATTTTTTTTTTTTACTTGGGCTTCAGGGATTCCGTACTTTTGAAATCTTTCATGTAAAAAATATACATATTTGGGCAATTTTTTACTCATTTACATCATGTGCACAATCAGATAGCCTTGTCCAGCCACATGTTTTCCATTGTTATAGTAGACTGATAAAAACTAAAAGGTTTATGATGTCATCACCTTGTGCCCGTCCTCCAGAGTGCAAAGTCAGGATGTGTTATGAACACAAAATTGTAACAAAACAAAACATAAAGTCAGTTAACCGTAACCTTACCCTAAACATAATCTAAATTTACCTTAACCTTAACCTCACTTACCTAGCTTATTATCCCTTAATTTATTTGTCAGACTCTGCAGAAGGACGGGCACAGGGTGATTACATCATAAACGGTGATTGCCACTTGGCAAAATCATGAAAGCTGTCTATGTCCCTCTGTCTGTTTCTATTGTTTGTTCTGTATCTCATTATACACTGTCACTGCTCACAAAATAAAGGGAACATTTAAACACAATGTAACTCCAAGTCAATCACACTTCTGTGAAATCACACTGTCCACTCAGGAAGCAACACTGATTGACAATAAATTTCACATGCTGTTGTGCAAATGGAACAGACAACAGGTGGAAATTATAGGCAATTAGCAAGACACCCCCAATAAAGGAGTGGTTCTGCAGGTGGTGACCACAGACCAGTTCTCAGTTCTTATGCTAATTGGCTGATGTTTTGGTCACTTTTGAATGCTGGCAGTGCTTTCACTCTAGTGGTAGCATGAGACTGAGTCTACAACCCACACATGTGGTTCAGGTAGTGCAGCTCATCCAGGATGGCACATCCAGTGGTGGGCTGTGCATTTTACACCTAGGCTTTCACTATCTTCCCAAAATTAAAACGCATTATAATAACCTCACAATGGCATTCTAGGGCTATAGGTTATTGTCATTCGGCATATAATGCACCCCATATTCATAATGAAGATACGTTTATTCCACTCGATAAAGGTTATTTAACACGAGGCTCAACACCTATGAGACTTACAATACACTATTTGACCCGACACGACTAAAACCATAAGAATGTAACACAGGATGTCGCATCACACATACTGTAGCCATTGGATAGCCAAAATCAATGTCCTAACCAATTAAACAAGAACTAACTCACAACACCCAGTCACAACACTACAGACATGCAAAAATGCCAGAAGGAACAATCAGGATTCAACAGACTTCCCCGGAGATTGCAGACAAGCTGCGGATTAAATGCACATCCAGGTTTACCACACACAATCAAAGGCACAGCCCACTAAGACCACTAAATCTGAACCAAAGACCTTATATATATACGATCTGAACATGCTTCACACCAGTAGTGATCTAAAACAAGCAAGCAGTAATAATTAACAAGTATAAACAAGCCTGGCGCCAGGATGAAGTGTGTATGTTTATCTCCCCCTGCTTGAATACAAATACAGTACATGCACTAAGCCCAGTTAAGAACCTTTAAGGCTAGGGATGGGCCGATACCACTTTTGATGGAACGAGTACAAGTACAGAGTATTTCATTTTGGGTACTTGCTTATACGAGTACCGATAGGAGTACTTTTAAGAACTATGCCAGATGTCACATTTATCAAGCTAAAATCTGCTATTTCTTAGATGTTGATCAGCCAATTCAAATATAGAAAAGTAAATATTCCTACATATCCAGAGGAAAATCATTTATATTGCACGTCAAAAATGTGTAATATTTATTAGATGTCAATGGTTTACCTCTCCTTCCATAATTAAGTGAGAGAAACACGTTTGTAAATGCGAACGCAATAGACGTTTGTGTTTGAATTTGCCCTAACTAAGCATTGCAGAAGTTTTGGGTAAGATCAGAATGTCTGTTTGAAGTGACCCAAAACAGGGATAATTACCTAATTATATTATTCTGTTAAGGTATTTTATTGTTTTATTATAATCAGTATTACAATGAGCTGTACTATCACTGTAATCTATTGAACAAAATATTAATAGGCTACATCGTATTTCCTTTAAGTTATATTTCGTAACGTTAGTATGTCAAAACTCAGAAATACCACTATTTTGAAATACCGACATTTGTCTTTCCTCGCTGAAGGTGGCTTTCAGAGGCTAGGTCCGGGGCGTTCTTCATGTCGTTTTCTACAGTTACAGTATGCACCGATTTGCATCCTTCATTCGTTCCTGTACTTAAATGTACTGGTATCGGTATCAGCCCATCCCTAGTTAAGGCCCTGCTAGTAAAAATATATAAAAATCCATCAAACTCACCAAAGCTGCTCATTATTTGAAAACGAAGTCCATCCTCCTTTCTCTTTTAAAAAGACTTCTATGACGCGGTTGTACAGCACATCTTTGCATTAAGTTCCAATAAAAGATATTGCCCAGTGCTCAGAGTCAATCCTGCCTAGTCCTATATTCGCCACCAAAGCTACTTCTTCACCTCCATCTGCCATTCTGCTAAAAGTAAAAAAATCTAACAATCTAAAAATTGAAAGTTTAAAGAAATCGGAGACGGGAGAGCTAAGCTAGTTCTTGTTCGGATGGCGAACTTTTTTTAACATTTTTTTTGCTTAACTTTATTGAACTGCCACTCATATCAGCAACAGAAACAATGCTGACGTAAGGCTTGCAGAAACGCTTTACTTGGTCAAAGAACACACCCAACATGGTAAAGTCGAAATCTGATTGGTTAAAAATATGACAATCAACAACATGGTCCAGATGGGCAGCAGATGGTATTCACTCGGAATTCTGAAGGCCCTAGTCTACCCGGAGACAACACAGATGAAAAAATCTTATTGGATAAAAGTTTTCATTTATATGAGCTGCGCTAAAAGCAAGACAACTGAAAATAACGTACTGTAGCAATGAAATCACCATATAGACTAATTTAAATGAACTTTGTAAAATATATATAGTGTTAATGAAAAAATATATTAAAGAAGTACAAAATACATTTCTGATTCTGATTATCTTTGGGCCTGCAGAGAAGACCTTGCAGGCCCTGACGGCCCACCACTGGGCACATCAGTATGAGCTGTTGCAAGAAGGTTTGCTGTGTCTGTCAGCGTAGTGTCCTAGAGGTCTCATTTATAAAACTTTGCGGTGAATTTGCGTCAGAAGTGGCGTACGAACAAAATATAGGACGTGCGTGCGCAAAGAAATATTCAGATTTATAAAACTGTGCCCACGCAAGTCCTACGCAGTTTTACCATTATAAATCACAATCAACTCTAAATGTGGCACAGCTTTTGTGGCTGCATGTCACGCCCATAATTGCCCATAAATAGTCAGTGAAACGCCCGGAAATTAATATTCATTGATTAAGAAATCATGGCAAACAGAGAGAGGAAAACCAAAAAAAGGAACTTCACTCAATGTGAAGTAGAAATTATTGTTGGCGAGGTGTAAAAGAGGAGGAAAATGTGGCCATTACTAATGTTAAAAAAGCGTTGGAGTGGCAAAAGTTTGCAGACACTGTGAATGCAGTATAAAAAAAGTGGTCAGACATCAAAGTCGATGCCAAAAAGCATCTAGCGCTTCATCGCGAAAGTCTGCCACGGTTGGGGGAAGATTAGTTAAATGAGTGAGCAACATGTCTGCATCATAAATTATTTGGATATTGATGGAAAGAAAATGCTTACGATTAATGACAGCAATTTCTTTCTCATTCGTTTTCATTCTCAATCCACTGATACATTTGGGAAACCGGACATAGCTGCAAATTGTGCTTTTGTGTTTGCCTGTTCACCGGCGGTGTACGGAAACTTCATGTAGGCTAATTATGCGACAAGCCTATTATACCTAACACGCCTGGTATGACCCGGCTAGGGTTGGCTGAGATAACCCTGACCTGTCAGCCAATTCCCTGTGGAAAATGCCAGTAGCCAGAAAACCTGTTATTATGAAAGGCGCCACTAATTAAAATGCACCAGGCTATTATTATTATCTTCTAACAGCGCAAGATCAGCCATTGTGCGTCAATACGCATTGCGATGGAATGGCTTTTTATAACTATCCATTTGACTGTATCTGATAATCTACAGATGTCGGTATTAATCTAATTGGGAAACAGTTCTGCGTAAATGGAATTTTTTGCAACTTTCAAAATGGTTAAAACATGCGTCACGATGGAACACATTTAAAAATGAAACGAACTAAACACATATAAATTAACATTATGACGACATATACTATGAAAACCTCTTTACCCAATGGACAATAATGACTATCTATCTATCTATCTATCTATCTATCTCTATCTATCTATCTATCTATCTATCTATCTATCTATCTATCTATCTATCTATCTATCTATCTATCTATCTATCTATCTATCTATCTATGTCTATCTATCATAATCTATTTGTCTTTCTGCTCCGCCAGACAGAGACATAAACAAGAATATCAGTTTTAAACATTATTTTGTTCTGTTTACCGTATTATTTATGAGGATGAATTACATAACATGCCAATATAATTACAGAGCATATTTGAGTGTTCTTTTTGCAAATGTTTCTTTATTTGCATTTACGTTGGCATTTCACCACAGGCTGTTGATTTTGAGAATGGCTTTGTGAAAAGTTCATATTATGAATAAGAGGCAGTACTTCGATTTCGTTTAGCTACACAACGGTCTGCAGTTTCAGACAGCTTCACGTGTTTCACCAATCTGCCGGCGGTGTCGCCAATTCTCATTTCACCCGTTTTTGTGCGTACGCATGGGTCAGAGTTGCCGTGAAGGACCGCACCTTTTCCAGTCAAGTTTGCTTTTTATAAATCCCAATTATTGCGTAGAGAGCTGCGTATGTCTTCTTTTGTGCGTATGCCATGTTTATAATTGAGGCCCCAGAGCATGGAGGTGCTACCAGGAGACAGGCCAGTACATCAGGAGATGTGGAGAGGCCGTAGGAGGGCAACAACTCAGCAGCAGGACCGCTACCTCCGCCTTTGTGCAAGGAGCAGCAGGAGAAGCACTGCCAGAGCCCTTCAAAATGACCTCCAGCAGGCCACAAATGTGCATGTGTCCACTCAAAACACCATGCAGGATGTTTGGCATTTGCTAGAGAACACCAAGATTGGCAAATTTGCCACTGGTGCCCTGTGCTCTTCACAGATGGAAGCAGGTTCACACTGAGCACATGTGACAGACGTGACAGAGTCTGGAGACGCCGTGTGGAGAACGTTTTGCTGCCTACAACATCCTCCAGCATGACCGGTTTGGCGGTGGGTCAGTAATTGTGTGGGGTGGCATTTTTTTGAGGTGCCCCACAGCCCTCCATGTGCTCGCCAGAGGTAGCCTGACTGCCATTAGGTACCGAGATGAGATCCTCAGACACCTTGTAAGACCATATGCTGGTGCGGTTGGCCCTGGGTTCCTCCTAATGCAAGACAATGCTAGACCTCATGTGGCAGGAGTGTGTCAGCAGTTCCTGCAAGAGGAAGACATTGATGCTATGGACTGGCCCGCCCGTTCCCCAGACCTGAATCCGATTAAGCACATCTGGGACATCATGTCTCGCTCCATCAACCAATGCCACTTTGCACCACAGACTGTCCAGGAGTTGGCAGTGATTTAGTCCAGGTCTGGGAGGACATCCCTCAGGAGACCACCCACCACCTCATCAGGAGCATGCCCAGGCGTTGTAGGGAGTTCATACGGGCATGTGGAGGCCACACACACTACTGAGCCTAATTTTGACTTGTTTTAAGGACATCGCATCAAAGTTGGAGCAGCCTGTAATGTGGTTTTCCACTTTGATTTTGAGTGTGACTCCATATCCAGATCTCCATGAGTTGATAAATTTGATTTCCATTGATCATTTTTGTGTGATTTTGTTGTCAGCATTCAACTAAGTAAAGACGAAAGTATTTCATACGATTAGTTTATTCATTCAGATCTAGGATGTGTTATCTTAGTGTTCCCTATATTTTTTTGAGCAGTGTAGCTTTCTTAATTGGAATGATGTCAAAGGCGACTCTGTAATAAGAAGATCAAGGACAGTACTGTTGGTTTACTGTAATACTGATTGGGGAGAATCATGGTGGATTGTGAGGAGTTATGTATCATGCCAATATTATTAACGTCACTACAATAGCTAACCGCTCTTCTCCCCATAGCCCCCCTATTCAACCCATAACCTTCCCTTCTCACACTGTTCATTTTACTCCCTGTAAGAATTTTCCAAGCGCCCCAGAACACACAACTGAATAAAGCCAGATCATTGACCATGAATGATAATGTATAGCAGACGGTATGCTACTATAAATAGCCCCAGGTCATTACTGGTTAGACTGTGTATGTGTTTCATATTGGTTCAAGGAGAGGCAGGCGTTGATAGTTTTGGACCGGTCCTTGAATTTCTTTCTGAGTGGGCATTTTCATGTGAGCCAATAAGAGTTTTCATTTTGAATTCAGCCCATTACAGTTACATGGATAGAAATGTCACTTCCTTACCATTCCCAATTGCTGGGTGGCCCTCATCTGCTAGAGCCAGCATGGAACCCAATCCCGCATGAGAAAACGTGTCTCATACAGGAGGTGGGACTGTTTTATTAAGTAAACACATTCTGCAATGAAAACAAAATATATAGTAACCACACTGTAGTATATATTGTATACTACTGTAAGTAGTGCAAGTAAAACATTATTTAATGTCTGTATATTCAGCAGTAAAAAACCCTCTGGTAAGCCGGATCACACCCCACACTTATATCACTACAGGCCAGTTTCACTGCCTGCAAGAGATTTTTTCCTTGTATAAGAGTTTTAGTCATATACCTTCCATTGACACACAGAGAAAAAACCCTCCATTGGATTGAGGAAAGGGTGGTAGGACAGAAGGCCAACATTTATGAATCGTTAGTTTATGTTGAACCACTCGCGTATCCAGACACCATGGTGAAAGCTGACATTTTATCATGCTCAAATAAAACATCCTGAAGACCTACCAGAAATATCAGGAGATGTTTATTGTTACAGTATATGACCCCAGGGTTTCATGATGGTGGAGAATCAGACATTTACGCATAACTGCACAAAGGGTGACATTGATTGAGCCCAAAATGACATGAAATACGTTCTGGAGGAACTATTTTGTAAAACCGAAATATGTGAAATATGAACACATGAGAGGGTCAATTACGTTCATAGGGAACTAAATTTAACCCTCGAGTAACGTTAAATATGAACATATAAATATCATGACCTAGCATGTAAATTGCATAGATTTTTCTAGGGTGGAGGTCGGGGATGGTGGATGGCTGTAAAAATCTGCATCTTGCATGCCAGTGTTTGCGAGTTCAAATCCAGACGGAATCTTTGTGTGTGTGATTGCGGCATGATGCAGACAGGCGATTGTCAGTTTATTTTGTAATGTTAACCCTAGCAAACGCCATGCCTAACCTTAACCGTTAGTAACATCAAATTCAACCCTAACCATTAGTACCGTCATGCCTAACCATAACCTTTCCTCATGCCTAACCTTAACCGTTAGTATTCTTATACCTTAACCCCAGTAACCACATGGCTAACCTTAACTGTAAATGTTGCAATATAATTTTGAACACTATGGAATGTATGTAATGTGTGGAATGCTCTCAAATTAATCTGCTAAACAAAAGGTGCAGGTGCAATGTAATAGATGGACGAATATAGCCTAATAGCAAAACGTGTAGCAGCAACGTAAAAAGACGTAATTCAAAATAGTTCCCTGAGAATGTAATTTGGGAGGAATTCTGAGATGCAGGGTTGCATTGATGCCATGCTGGCCAGGGACTTCCACAAGGGCACGTTGGCCAATTTTGTGCCTGCCTCTCCTTGTCTTCTTTGCAATACTGAACCCTGCATCATCTACAAACATGTATTCACTGAGCCTTTCCATGGAATCCAATTCAAACACTGTATAAGAAAATAGATAGTTTTTCTTGATTGCTAAGACACAACTTTACATAGTTGAATGTGCTGACATCAAAATCACACAAAAATTATCAATGGAAATCAAATTGATCAACCTAATGGAGGTCTTGATATGTGACACTCAAAATCAAAGTGGAAAACCACACTACAGGCTGATCCAACTTTGATGTAATGTCCTTAAAACAAGTCAAAATGAGGCTCAGTAGTGTGTGTGGCCTCCACGTGCCTGTATGACCTCACTACAACACCTGGGCATACTCCTGATGAGGTGGTGGATGGTCTCCTGAGGGGTGTCCTCCCAGACCTGGACTAAAGCATCCGCCAACTCCTGGACAGTCTGTGGTGCAATGTGGCGTTGGTGGATGAAGCGAAACATTATGTCCCAGATGTCTCAATCGCATTAAAGTCTTGGGAACGGGCAGGCCAGTCCATAGCATCAATGCCTTTTTCTTGCAGGAACTGCTGACACACTCCAGCCACATGAGGTCTAGCATTGTCTTGCATCAAGAGGAACCCAGGGCCAACCGCACCAGCATATGGTCTCACAAGGGGTCTGAGGATCTCATCTCGATACCTAATGGCAGTAAGGCTACCTCTGGCGAGCACATGGAGGGCTGTGCGGCCCCCCAAAAGAAATGCCACCGCACACAATTACTGACCCACCGCCAAACCGGTCATGCTGGAGGATGTTGCAGGCAGCAGAACGTTCTCCACAGTGTCTCCAGACTCTGTCACGTCTGTCAGATGTGCTCAGTGTGAACCTGCTTTCATCTGTGAAGAGCACAGGGCGCCAGTGGCGAATTTGTCAATCTTGGTGTTCTCTGGCAAATGCCAAACGTCCTGCACGGTGTTGGGCTGTAAGCACAACCCCCACCTGTGGATGACAGGCCCTCATACCACCCTCATGGAGTCTGTTTCGGACCGTTTGAGTGGACACATGCACATTTGTGGCCTGCTGGAGGTCATTTTGCAGGGCTCTGGCAGTGCTCCTCCTGCTCCTCCTTGCACAAAGGCAGAGGTAGCATTCCTGCTGCTGGGTTGTTGCCCTCCTACGGCCTCCTCCACTTCTCCTGATTTACTGGCCTTTCTCCTGGTAGTGCCTCCATGCTCTGGACACGACACTGACAGACACAGCAAACCTTCTTTCCCCAGCTTGCAATGATGTGCCATCCTGGATGAGCTGCACTACCTGAGCCACTTGTGTGGGTTGTAGACTCCATCTCATGCTACCACTAAAAGCACTGCCAGCATTCAAAAGTGACCAAAACATCAGCCAGAAATCATAGGAACTGAGAAAAGGTCTGTTGTCACCACCTGCAGAACCACTCCTTTATTGGTGGTCTTGCTAATTGCCTATAATTCCCACCTCTTGTCTGTTCCATTTGCACAACAGCATGTGAAATTGATTGTCAGTCAGTGTTGCTTCCTGAGTGGACAGTGTGATTTCATAGAAGTGTGATTGACTTGGAGTTACATTGTGTTGTTTATGTGTTCCCTTGATTTTTTTGTGCAGTGTTTATTCACGGAGATTTGCATGAGCATCCATCTCCAATATTCTCTGGAGATGTGGGAATATCCAGATCAGTAAACATGGTACAGTCCAATAATCTGGATCTGCAAGTTGAAGTACTAGAAGTGGTGTTGCATGCTTACATCCACATAGTCGCATTGCAGATCTTTGAATCTTTCAGAATATCTCTCAAATGGCAGGCATTTGAGAGACAATTTTTTTGTACACTTGTTTCATTGGGCTGCTGGAGGATGCCCTGCAATGTCAACAGGCAAACTGCATCGATGTTGCGGAACACGACTGCATCATTCATTATGTGATCGCTTATATCCCTAAGCTTGATGGCATTCTTGGCCAAAAACATATTCACAATTGCTGTCTCTTGTTCTTGTGTAAACATGTGCCCTCATCCTCAACCATGTCGTTGCCTTCCATTCTGTAGATTCAAAAACAATGTGTGCAGTATAGTACAGACGTTTGACAGGTTGTTGTATTACAGTACTGTTGCCATCCACTCTAAGTTACAATGTAGTCCAGCAAAAGGGTGGCTTAGAGATTCCAATTTTTAGGTAATACAGTAATGGTGAAGTCTCCATTAGATAGTTACATAACTGTTCTCATTTCTAAAGGTTTAAATTATCGACTCAAGTTGGGCTGGACTCTGATAACATGATCAATTAGCGTAGCCCTAATCTCTTCAGAGACAACTGTCCTTCCACCTCTTCTTCACCTTTGTCCTCTACCTCCTCTAGCTTTTCCTCATTCTCATCCCCTCACTCTCCCTCCAATGTCTGCATTCATTGTTCTAAACTGGAAATCTGACATTTGCAGTCTATTTATTAGCCTAAACCAAAGCAGTGCAGGCGCGATTCTAGCGGGTGGGCACTCGCGTTCGCTTAGCAACACTATATTATGTCCGCAACACAAACTCTGATTCTACCTTTCAAAACAATAGCGCTCGTAATTCATGAAAATAATAATTGTTGATAATTTCCATAGATAGTTGGTGGGTCTATGTTCATGTATTGTTAAAATTAGTCTGTTGATGCTAGCGAATGTTTTTCAAATGTATCATGTTTTCACGAGACACTGACAATATATTAAATCATGTTCTGTACAACATCTTCGTTATTGTTTTTAATGAAACGTTGTATTTGAAAACATGTTAAATGTTTGTTTTTGCAATGAATTCACAATGGTTATTGCAATGAATTGAAACATGCACTATTATTCTGAATGGACAAATCAGAGTTTAGTTGCCGAAATAATATAGTGTTGCCAAGCGAACGCAAGTGCCCACCCGCTAGAATCAAGCCTGAAGCAGTGATTGGTTAATGATCAGTTCAACAATTAATGTGTATACATGTGAGGAGTGTATGTAAGACACAGAGTGTAGCATTTTGATTGGTTTTGTTTGGCAAAGGCATTCAAGTTACTTTTGTGCCATGAGTAGAAAATTGTGTGTTGGGTTTGGCAAAATATGTTTTATGAATCTGAGTGAAAGGCTGAGAAGTAGCTTATAGTTCTGCAGACTTGGTGTGTGGTTCTGCTCTTTGAGTGACAGGTTAGACAAATTGTGTGGCATAAAAATTTAGAGTTTAAATAAACTGTAATGGTATGTTGAATAGAAATAATTCAAAATAAAATCAATTTCATCAAATGTCTGAATATAAAACCACATTTTCCTTAGTAACGAAATACAAAAACACAATAAATGAATATGGGTGTCACGCTCAGCCAGTGTGGCTGGCGTGCCATGGACTTGAATTATGGACACATTGTTATTTGAATGTATTTTCTACTGTGGTTGTTTAGAGTTCAGTGCAATTGCATGGTGTCTTAGTTTCTGTGTTATTGTGGGGCATTGGCCCTTTAAGTTCGCACACCTCTCTCACGGTCTGTCCCGCTGTATGCTGTGCTCTG
>JACXGM010031094.1:0-13072 GCA_016801145.1 Umbra pygmaea
GATTTTAACAAACTTCTACAGGTGCACCATTGAAAGCATCCTTTCAGGTTGCATTACAGCATGGTACGGCAGCTGCTCCGCTGCTGATCGCAAGGCCCTTCAGAGGGTGGTGAAGTCAGCGGAGCGCATCATAGGCTGCTGTCTCCCCTCCGTGCAAGGCATCTACCACAAGCGATGCCTGAGGAAAACACAGAATATCTTAAGAGACCACAGCCATCCAGGCCGTGATCTTTTCTCACTGCTGCCATCTGGTAGACGTTACCGGAGCATCAAGGCACGGACTACCAGCAGGCCATTCGGCTGCTCAACATGGAACATTGATCACAAATCACAAATCATTTCTTGAGCCCTGACATTCTCTGGTCACTTTATCCACTCTACATCTGATGTAGCAGAATTCAATGCACCTTTAAAAGTAAATGTATGCCATATTTTATAATATCTATTACTTCTGCTGTCGTACACTCTCCGGACCACAGCTCAGTACATAGTGTATTTTGTTATTATTATTATTATTGTTTTATAATTTCTTTATATTGTATATAACCTTTTTAAGCCCTCTGTGTAGATGTGTCAAGCCTTGTCAAAAGAATTTCTCTACATAGGATGATGTGATGTTATCCGATGCACATGACAAATAAACAACTTTCACTTTGACTTTGACTATTCCGAAAGCTGAAAAACAGTGTCACCTTGTGCAAGCTCACCTCGTCCAGCAAAACTTCAAGTTCCTCCGAAGAGAAGCTTGGTGCCCTTTTTTACGTTGCTTCCCCACCCTATTCTCTGTCTAACTCTCTCTCTCTCTCTCTGTTTATTGTAGATAGGTTGCTTTTAATTGTAAACATAAACCAATGGCAATCAAAACCACATTAAACAGAAGTAACTGAAGCTGCTTGCCAATTAATTCTGATTGTAAAGTACCTTACCATTGATATAAATGTGTATTACATTAAGTCGTTAAACCCACATTAAGAAGCGGGACAAGTGGCACAACGGGAGAGGAGGGTGAATGATTAGCGAGGGATACCCGGTTCGTCTACGAGTCACAAAATATCGTATGAACACATTACTGACAATTTGATAATTGAATTAATAAGTCTATATTTTACTGATAACTTAAACTATGCTAAAATAAATGTTACTGGAATAATTTGAGGAATGTTTCATTTACATAGAACGTGTTGTCTTTCTTAACACATAATGCACCTTTTCGTGAAGTGAAAAATCGATTCCTGAGCAATCATGACAACAAATTCAGCACCTTCCCTTGGGACAGCGCCTTTGTAACGTCGAACTTAAGAGGCAGCGCGTTAAGAAGCTTCCTAAGGGACACATCGGGGAACACACTTAGGAACATAAACAACTTCAGTAAGATATATCTTTTTGAGTCTTCTTAGCGCGCTAAGTATGAACGTTATCGGGGAACCGGGCCCAGCTAGATATTATAGAATCGAATTTCACACTCAATTTGCGTTCGGTCTGAACGTAGCATAATACATTCAGAAATATAACCATACACAACAAAACCCACAGTACATAGTACTGGAACCAGTAGTGGTTTTTGGCATGGACGAAGCGGGCAGCGGCCCGGGTGGCATTTTTCATGACACATTGGGGTGACACAAGCACTTAAGTAATCAATCCTCTGTGCCACAAAGTGGTTTTCTATTATGTATCATTTCACTGTGTGGGGAATTTGCAAATTGGTGCCCCCCGCTGCTTGCTGAGAGATTTTGAAAAAAAGAAAAGACGAGGAGGAGAAACGAGCAAAAGGTAAAGGTATGCAACTATGCCATCTCTCTATGATTACGGTATCCATGTCATGAATCTGTGTATAGCTCTTACGTTTGTTAGCCTTTTTGCTATGATGTTTGCAAACACAGATCTAATTTCACCATAATATTGTGCTTTGAAACAAAACCTTTACAAGTTCAATTATTATTTATTTCCATCATTTGAGTTAACATTAGGCCCTGTAATTAGCCAAGGTAATTTTCAAATCTGTGGGTAGTTTCAAAGAAAAACATTTGCTATTTGCTACAGCTCTGTTTTGAGACAAATTTTAGTTTAAAAAGTCCTAACTAAAAGTGTGCCATGCATAGAATTTGAGGCAGTAACCAAGGAGCTAATGGTTCCTCACTAAAAGTTAGATAATATAGCATGTAATAATGACAGACATTTAGCATGTAAGGGCATGTTTATTCAACCCTCCTATTATGTTTGGGGTCAATTTGACCCAAGGCTATTTTATCTATATAAAACATAATCATACTGTTTTTTGCTTTCAATTTCAGGGGCACTTCTACACAAAATATAGAATATTTTGGAGCATCCTCTGCCACTGGTCAGGGTGAGCCACCCACCTCCCCCGCTATACAGGACTCTGCTGGAATAGTCTCGATCCTTCAGGATGAGCTATCATCTATGTCCTTAGCTACACGTCTCCACCAATATCTACGCAAACATCTGTGGATGAAGACCACTGTGCCTCTACTTCTTAAAAAACACCATGAGCCTTCAGGTGGGTTTTTGCATATGTCTGTATGTGTGTGTGTATGTTCTGATGAAGGACTTGTGTAATTGAGAAATTTGTGCAATTTGTTGTGTTTTTTTTGGGGGGTGAGACGCTTGAAGGGGTGTAATTTAATGTAGAACCGCCACTGAGTGGAACCATAAACAACATAATACTTCAGTTAAACCAACTCATAATACTTCATTTAAACCAACTCATAATAGTTCATGTCGAAAGAACGAGGTTGCGTGTGCAAGTGGCTGAAATGGGCTTTCTCTGGAAGGTGGCTGGCATCTCCCTTAGGGATAGGATGAAAAGCTCAGTCATTGGTGTGGAGCTTGGAATAGAGACAAGGTTTAATGTGACCATGGAAAGGGAAGTTTGGGGTTCCCAAACCCCCCCCCATGACCTGACCACAGATAAGCAGTTGAAATTGAGATACCTTCAATTATTAAAGAACAACACCGCCTAAAGAGCTGAAACACTTTCACTGAAGGTACAAACTGGATACAAATTCAATACTGCTTTTAAGGTTTTGTGCACCCGAAACATGCACTGGGCACAGGACATGTAACTTCCATGGATCCACAGTCCCAAAAGACTGTCAAAAATATTTTTTTAAAGCTAAAGGACCTGCAGGACTGGCAAATGTTGTTGTTTTTAAACACACTCCTAGGCACCATCTAGCTTAGTTAGCATTTTGTGCAAGTAAAGCATTCCATGCTAGTTGCCGAGTTAGCATTCCGGGCTAGTTGCCCAGCTAGCATTCAGGTTTGCCAACTTTGGGACTTTGGCTGGCATGAGACTTTGTAAAATGTCAGTGTGTGCATGCGCGGAGAACACTTCTGGTAACCCTAACCTTAATTTTAGAAATGTCAGTCCTTGTTTACTTAGTGTAAACTCTGATTTATTAAAAAACAACTAATAGAATGGAAACGCTTATTTTTTATGCTGAAAGAGTGAGAGTCACGCCAGATGCGTGAGAGTTGGCAACCCTGGCATTACGTGCTAGTTGCCCATTTAGCATTCTGTGCTAGTTGCCCATTTAGCATTCTGTGCTAGTTGCCCATTTAGCATTCTGTGCTAGTTGCCCAGTTTGCATTCCCATGCTAGTTGCCCAGTTAGCATTCCATGCTTGTTCCCCAGTTAGCATTCCATGCTTGTTCCCCAGTTAGCATTCCTTGCTAGTTGCCCAGTTAGCATTCTGTGCCTATTTAGCATTGTGCGGTAGGTGCCGCAGCTGCAAGCACGTAGTTGTAGGTCAAGACATGACTAGTATCAGGTAAGGACGGGCCTGATATGGGATTTCTTATATAGCACGCTTTGACTCCTTGTCTTTATCAGCTGAATGGAGAAGTGGGATTTTAGGTCACTGATCAGACGGCTTCAGTAGGGATGGTGGACCTTGAATTTACCAGCTGTGGATGGCCAACACTGCTAAAGTCTTCCTGCGGGTAATGGCTTAGGCTGGATTCCTCTTGGAGTCTTCATAGTGCCATTCCTCTCAGCTCCTGGATCTCTGCTACTCTGGTTCTAATAAAACCGTAAAACGGCAGGATTCTGATTAAAACCAGGTCAACATACTGGTTGAATCTGACCACAGGGTGAGGTGACGTATTGGAATATTGATGTTGCCTTCATTCAATATTGCACTCACAACAAGACTGATTCCCATACCCACAGGCAATGATACGGACACAGTAAGGATTGCAGTAATACGAGTGATTGAAATTGTCATTTAAACAACCAAAGTGGTTAAAAAACTAAAACAATTCATATTTAAGTCACACAGGGCACAGCCATCTTGAATTCCGTGTCGGAATTCTTGCTCGGTCTCCTCTGAGTTGACCCTCCAAGTCAAAGGGGGCATGTGGTGCATGTTGCTTAGCAACATCCCGTCTTTCTAGTCAGAACTCTGACTCGGAGAGATAATCGAACGCAGCATGAGTTTTGTCTTCAAAACCCTAATCAGCCTAGCTCCTGTTAAAGCAGCACAAAACATGATCAGGGTATTCATGGTTGCTTTTCTTGCACAACTCTTGATCTCGCTGCGAGAAATGCTGCAGCAGTACTTGGGTTCTAAGGTAAGCGGAGGAACTGTACCTTCCCATGGACACACCACAGAAGGCATGTACTGTATATCTCTTACTCTGTTGGTTTTCTAGCTCAGGCAGGCAGGAGAGACTGTGATGGATACATTAGCACATTGGATGACAAGCAGGTCTTCTTCATCCAATTCTGAATCCAATTCTCTTTCATTTTTTGCTTGGGTGCTTGAAACTGGAAGAGCCTTTCAGGAAGTGATCATTGCTGTAAGAGTAAGGAAAACAGATCTTTCACTGTCTTGGCTTGGATTCAGCAGAACTTGTTGACATTTCATTGAAGTTTTGAAACTTCTGAGAACCAAAGACAATGCTTGTTGAATGTCTCAAGTCCTTTAGCAGTTTTTCTTTGTGATGAAAATCTGGCATTATCTTCTTGGAACTGCATCTCAATAACTCCAACCAGTCTGCAAGATCAAGCCATTGCCAGAAAGGCATCAATCACAAGTACATAAAAATATGCAGGTTAGAAATCTATACAAAGAATAACATGTTTGACATTAGGCTATAAAGAATCAAAACCAGGCATTACCAATATTATCTCTAGCCAATACAAAATATCAATAATCGTACATTGCTTCACAAGAGGAGAGAACACTCTGAACATCTGCTATGATATACACTCACCTAAAGGATTATTAGCAACACCCGTTCAATTTCTCATTAATGCAATTATCTACTCAACCAATCACATGGCAGTTGCTTCAATGCATTTAGGGGTGTGGTCCTGGTCAAGACAATCTCCTGAACTCCAAACTGAATGTCAGAATGGGAAAGAAAGATGATTTAAGCAATTTGAGGGTGGCATGGTTGTTGGTGCCAGACAGGCTGGTCTGAGTATTTCACAATCTGCTCAGTTACTGGGATTTTCACGCACAACCATTTCTAGGGTTTACAAAGAATGGTGTGAAAAGGGAACAACAACCAGTATGCGGCAGACCTGGGGGCGAAAATGCCTTGTTGATGCTAGAGGTCAGAGGAGAATGGGCCGACTGCTTCAAGCTGATGGAAGGGGAACTTTGACTGAAATAACCACTCGTTACAACCCGAGGTATGCAGCAAAGCATTGTGACGCCACAACATGCACAACCTAGAGGCGGATGAGCTACAACAGCAGAAGACCCCACCGGTACCACTCATCTCCACTACAAATAGGAAAAAGAGACTACAATTTGCAAGAGCTCACCAAAATTGGACAGTTGAAGAATGGAAAAATGTTGCCTGGTCTGATGAGTCTAGATTTCGGTTTTAGACATTCAGATGGTAAAGTCAGAATTTGGGGTAAACAGAATGAGAACATGGATCCATCATGCCTTGTTACCACTGTGCAGGCTGGTGGTGGTGTAATGGTGTGGGGGATGTTTTCTTGGAACACTTTATGCCCCTTAGTGCCAATTGGGCATTGTTTAAATGCCACGGCCTAACTGAGCATTGTTCCTGACCATGTCCATCCCTTTATGGCCACCATGTACCCATCCTCTGATGGCTACTTCCAGCAGGATAATGCACCATGTCACAAAGCTCGAATAATTTCAAATTGGTTACTTGAACATGACAATGAGTTCACTGTACTAAAATGGCCCCCACAGTCACCAGATCTCAACCCAATAGAGCATCTTTGGTATATGGTGGATCAGGGGCTTCGTGCCCTGGATGTGCATCCACAAATCTCCATCAACTGCAAGATGCTATCCTATCAATATGGGCCAACATTTCTAAAGAATGCTTTCAGCACCTTGTTGAATCAATTCCACGTAGAATTAAGGCAGTTCTGAAGGTGAAAGGGGGTCAAACACAGTATTAGTATGGTGTTCCTAATAATCCTTTAGGTGAGTGTATATAGTGGACTAACAAGGACAAATATTTTCAGCAACCTATGCTGACATTCCACAGCAATGATCAGGAGGCCAAGTTGTTTCAGTTCAAAGCCCACAAAATAACTGGAAAATTGTTCACATAAAATACAGTATATGAAATTAATTATCAGATCATTAAAACAATAAAGGAAATGAATAATAGAATGCTCATAGAGAATACAGTAATAAACATACTGGTAGAGGATTGATTGGTTCATTCATGATTACAGTAATACCGGTAATCAATCAGACTGAATATAATAATCTATATTATATGAAGAATATGCTTCTACACTATTCCACCTAAATCTTTTGTCTCAGTTGTTCCACATAACAAACAATAATCGGATTCTTAGAACGAATATCCATAAAGTTTTAAAACGTAAAATGTATGGATTTAGGCTCCTGGTTAGAAAGTTTAACAGTCATAAAGTGTCTGGTTAGAGACAAGGCTTGGAATACCTTTATGCTGTTTATTGTCAACACAACAGAACAGCTCCTTTAACATTACTTAGTTGTTGGTGGTTTATTAAGCTCATGCGCTAAAGATTACAATCACCAACTACACTGTACCTGCGCGATGTAACTCGCAGTCGCCTGATCTGTCGCTGGAGATCAACGTGGCAAAGTAGATAATCTGACTGTCCTTTAATCCGAGCATTACTTGCACAATTATCTTGAATCTGTTAATGTCTTAATTTAAAGCAGTTTGACGTGTATGTTTTTGGGTTATGGTTTTCCAACAGCTCTGCATTTTGTGTGCTCGTGTGTATGTCTACCTTTGAGTGTGTAAGTGTATGTTTGTGTATTTGTTGTGTGAGTGTGTAAGTGTATGTTAGTGAACTTGTTGTGTGAGTGTTAATATGGGTGATTGTATGTCTGAGGGTCGTTTGTTTCATCTGTGAGCTGTATTGTTGCAGCGCTTCCTTTTAATGTCTTCTCTATGAGAACCACACATCTATAGACTAGCTGTACACAACATTAACCACACTCATTTGCCCACATACGTCCTGTATACCTCAACTGGTAAGAACACCAAGGAAGTCAATTCTGTGGGTTGGATTCCCATGGGGGGCATGAAGAAACCTTCTAGAACAGAAAATATATATTTTTAAAGAAAAAGGACCTGCAGCACTGACAAATGTTGTTGTTAACAAACTCACTCACAGGCACCATCTAGCTTAGTTAACAAGTTAATTTGTTAACTAAGCTAGATGGTGTTAATTTTCAATCTGGCTTCCGACCACATCACAGTACAGAGACAGCGCTCGTAAAGATAATAAATTATATTTGCCTCAATACAGATACAGGCAAACTATCAGTGCTGGTACTACTCGACCTTGGTGCTGCATTTGACACTGTCGACACAACATACTTCTTGACAGGCTGGAAAACTGGGTCAGGGTTTCTGGGACGGTCCGAAAATGGTTCATACCTAGAAGCGAGAGGTTTCTATGTGAGTATAGGCAACCATAAGTCTGAGTGGACATCCATGACGTGTAGTCCCACAAGGCTCAATTCTTGCGCCACTCCTATTCAACCTGTATATGCTCCCACTGAGCCAAATAATGAGAAAGAAACAAATTGCTTACCACAGCTATGCAGACGACATACAGATTTATTTAGCCCTATCGCCTAACGACTACAGCCCCATTGACTCCCTATGCCAATGCATTGATGAAATTAACAGTTTGATGTGCCAAAACTTTCTACAGTTAAACAAAGAGAACTAAAGTCATTGCATTTGGAAACAAAGATGAAGTTCTCAAGGTGAACGCATACCTTGATGCTAGGGGTCAAACAACTAAAGATCAAGTCAGGAATCATGGTGTGATTCTGGAGTCAGACCTTAGCTTCAGTAGTCATGTTAAAGCAATAACTGAATCAGCATTTTATCATCTTAAAAATATCTCAATAATTAGATGCTTTGTTTCCTGACAAGACTTTGAGAAACTTTTTCATGCTTTCATCACCAGCAGGGTGGATTATTGTAATGGCCTCCTCACTGGTCTTCCCAAAAAGACCATAAGACAGCTACAGCTTATACAGAACGCTGCTGCCAAGAGTCTAAGCAGAACCAGGAAATATGAGCATATCACGCCAGTCCTCAAGTCTCTACACTGGCTTCCAGTCACATTTAGGATAGACATTCCATGCTAGTTGCCCCGTTAGCATTCCGGGCTAGTTGCCCAGTTAGCATTCCGGGCTAGTTGCCCACTTAGCATTCAATGCTAGTAGCCCCTTTAGCATTTCATGCTAGTTGCCCAGCTAGCATTCAGGTTTGCCAACTTTGGGACTTTGGCTGGCATGAGACTCTGTAAAATGTCAGTGCGTGCGTGCGCGGAGAACACTTCTGGTAACCCTAACCCTAATTTTAGAAATGTCAGTCCTTGTTTACTTAGTATAAACCCTGATATATTTATAAACGCTTATTTTTTAAGCTAAAAGAGTGAGAGTCATGCCAAATGCGTGAGAGTTGGCAACCTTGGCATTACGTGCTAGTTGCCCATTTAGCATTCTGTGCTAGTTGCCCAGTTTGCATTCCTGCGCTAGTTGCCCAGTTAGCATTCCATGCTAGTTGCCCAGTTAACATTCCTTGCTAGTTGCCCAGTTAGCATTCCGTGCTATTTCCTATTTAGCATTCTGCGGTAGGTGCCGCCGCTGCAAGCACATAGTTGTAGGTCAAGACATGACTAGTATCAGGTAAGGAGGGGCCTGATATGGGAACTCTTATGTAGCACGTTTCAACTCCTTGTCTTTATCAGCTAAAAGGAGAAGTGGGATTTTAGGTCACTGATTAGATGGCTGCAGTAGGGATGGTTGACCTTGATTTCACCAGCTTATATGGCCAACACTGCTAAAGTCTTCCTGCGGGTAATGGCTTCAGCTGGATTACTCTTGGAGTCTTCATAGTGCCATTCCTCTTGGGAACTCAGTTCCTGGATCTCTGCTACTCTGGTTCTAATAAAACCTTAAAACGGCAGGATTCTGATTAAAACCAGGTCAACAGACTGGTGGAATCTGACCACAGGGTGAGGTGACGTATTGGGATATTGATGTTGCGTTAGTTTATTCTCAAAGATCCGACTCGGACCTCGGATATGAAGTCACTTTCACACTTCAAGCGTTCTCTAATGTTTAGCCCGTCCGAGTGGGAGAAAAACATAGGCGCCACCCGGAAAGCTGTTGCAGTAGCACTGGCCAAGTACCAGGTGCTCCAAAAGCACTAAATTACATTTTTTTGTTGATGATTATGACTTTTATTCAACGTGATCTCTCAGAATTCTGTGAAATTACCACTGATAATTAACTTCACAATCTGTGGCATTTTCACAGAATGCCAGATATGCTACGCTAGCCACGTTTAAAACAAGCCTTCATTCAATATTACACTCACAACAAGACTGATTCCCAAACCTACAGGCATATTACGGACACAGTAAGGATTGAAGTAATACGAGGGAATGAAATTGTCATTTAAACAACCAAAGTGGTTAAAAAACTAAAACAATTCATATTTAAGTCACACTAGGGCACAGCCATCTTGAATTCCGTGTCGGAATTCTTGCTCAGTCTCCTCTGAGTTGACCCTCCAAGTCAAAGGGGGCATGTGGTGCATGTTGCTTAGCAACATCCCGTCTTTCTAGTCAGATCTCCGACTCAGAGAGATAATCGAACGCGGCATGAGTTTTGGTTCAAAACCCTAATCAGCCTGGCTTCTGTTAAAGCAGCACAAAACATGATCAGGGTATTCATGGTTGCTTTTCTGGCACAACTCTTGATCTCGCTGCGAGAAATGCTGCAGCAGTACTTGTGTTCTAAGGTAAGCGGAGGAACCTTAACTTCCCATGGACACACCACAGAAGACATGTACTGTATATCTCTTACTCTGTTGGTTTTCCAGCTCAGGCAGGCAGGAGAGACTGTGATGGATACATTAGCACATTGGATGACAAGCAGGTCTTCTTCATTCAATTCTCTTTCATTTTTTGCTTGGGTGCTTGAAACTGGAAGGGCCTTTCAGGAAGTGATCATTGCTGTAAGAGTAAGGAGAACAGATTTTTCACTGTCTTGGCTTTGATTCAGCAGACCCTGTTGACATTTCATTGAAATTTTGAAACTTCTGAGAACCAAGGACAATGCTTGTTGAATGTCTCGAGTCCTTTAGCAGTTCTTCTTTGTGATGAAAATCTGGCATTATCTTCTTGGAACTGCATCTCAATAACTCCAACCAGTCTGCAAGATCAAGCCATTGCCAGAAAGGCATCAATCACAAGTACATAAAAATATGCAGGTTAGAAATCTATACAAAGAATAACATGTTTGACATTAGGCTATAAAGACTCAAAACCAGGCATTACCAATATTATCTCTAGCCAATACAAAATATCAATAATCGTACATTGCTTCACAGGAGGAGAGAACACTCTGAACATCTGCTATGATATACACACACCTAAAGGATTATTAGGAACACCCGTTCAATTTCTCATTAATGCAATTATCTACTCAACCAATCACATGGCAGTTGCTTCAATGCATTTAGGGGTGTGGTCCTGGTCAAGACAATCTCCTGAACTCCAAACTGAATGTCAGAATGGGAAAGAAAGGTGATTTAAGCAATTTGAGCATGGCATCGTTGTTGGTGCCAGAGGGGCCGGTCTGAGTATTTCACAATCTGCTCAGTTACTGGGATTTTCACGCACAACCATTTCTAGGGTTTACAAAGGATGGTGTGAAAAGGGAAAAATATCCAATATGCGGCAGTCCTGTGGGCAAAAATTACTTGTTGATGCTAGCGGTCAGAGGGGAATGGGCCAACTGCTTCAAGCTGATAGAAGAGCAACTTTGACTGAAATAACCACTCGTTACAACCGAGGTATGCAGCAAAACATTGTGAAGCCACAACATGCACAACCTAGAGGCGGATGAGCTACAACAGCAGAAGACCCCACCGGTACCACTCATCTCCACTACAAATAGGAAAAAGAGGCTACAATTTGCAAGAGCTCACCGAAATTGGACAGTTGAAGGCTGGACATATGTTGCCTGGTCTGATGAGTCTCGATTTCTGTTGAGACATTCAGATGGTAGAGCCAGAATTTGGCGTAAACAGAATGAGAACATGGATCCATCATGCGTTGTTACCACTGTGCAGGCTGGTGGTGGTGGTGTAATGGTGTGGGGGATGTTTTCTTGGCACACTTTAGGCCCCTTAGTGCTAATTGGGCATTGTTTAAATGCCACGGCCTACCTGATCATTGTTTCTGACCATGTCCATTCCTTTATGGCCACCATGTACCCATCCTCTGATGGCTACTTCCAGCAGGATAAGGCACCATGTCACAAAGCTCGAATCATTTCAAATTGGTTTCTTGAACATGACAATGAGTTCACTGTACTAAAATGGCCCCCACAGTCACCAGATCTCAACCCAATAGAGCAACTTTGGGATATGGTGGAACAGAAACTTCGTGCCCTGGATGTGCATCCCACAAATCTCCATCAAATGCAAGATGCTATCCTATCAATATGGGCCAACATTTCTAAAGAATGCTTTCAGCACCTTGTTGAATCAATGCCACGTAGAATTAAGCCAGTTCTGAAGGTGAAAGGGGGTCAAACACAGTATTAGTATGGTGTTCCTAATAATCCTTTAGGTGAGTGTATATAGTGGACTAACAAGGACAAAAAATTTCAGCAACCTATGCTGACATTCCACAGCAATGATCAGGAGCCCAAGTTGTTTCAGTTCAAAGCCCACAAACTAACTGGAAAATTGTTCACATAAAATACAGTATATGAAATTAATTATCAGATCATTAAAACAATAAAGGAAATGAATAATAGAATGCTCATAGAGAATACAGTAATAAACATACTGGTAGAGGATTGACGGGTTCATTCATGATTACAGTAATACCGGTAATCAATCAGACTGAATATACAGGTCCTTCTCAAGAAATTAGCATATTGTGATAAAGTTCATTATTTTCCATAAGGTAATGATAAAAATTTAACTTTCATATATTTTAGATTCATTGCACACCAACTGAAATATTTCAGGTCATTTATTGTTGTAATACTGATGATTTTGGCATACAGCTCATGAAAACCCAAAATTAATCTCAAAGCATTAGCATATTTCATCTGACCAATAAAAGAAGTGTTTGTAATACAAAAAAAAAGAAAAAGTCCTTTTGCAGAAATGACTGCTTCAATGCGGCGTGGCATGGAGGCAATCAGCCTGTGGCACTGCTGAGGTGTGATGGAGGCCCAGGATGCTTCGATAGCGGCCTTAAGCTCATCCAGAGTGTTGGGTCTTGCGTCTCTCAACTTCCTCTTCACAATATCCCACAGATTCTTAATGGGGTTCAGGTCAGGAGAGTAGGCAGGCCGATTAAGCACAGTAATACCATGGTCAGTAAACCATTTACCAGTGGTTTTGGCACTGTGAGCAGGTGCCAGGTTGTGCTGAAAAATGAAATCTTCATCTCCATGAAGCTTTTCAGCAGATGGAAGCATGAAATGCTCCAAAATCTCCTGATAGCTAGCTGCATTGACCCTGCCCTTGATAAAACACAGTGGACCAACACCAGCAG
>JACXGM010031095.1:0-13069 GCA_016801145.1 Umbra pygmaea
TACGCGTGGGTAGCTTCTTCCCATATATTTTTAAATTTTCTACTATGATATAGCCAGTAATATTAAAGGCTTTTTATAATTCTAAGAAGAGTGCCTTGGATTTCCTTCTTTCCAATACCCATTGAAGTCCCAACCCCAAAGAGCACCTTCAAAACTTCTGACTGAACTCCCTGAGCACCCTGGATCCTCTTTGTCTTTCTAAGTCTATTATATGTTTGTATTGTATTTGAATGTTGTTGTAACCAATTTTCTAAATATATTAAAATACTTTTCATTAGAAATAGAAATCTAGAACATAAGACTAACCTAGTATATAGCCTATACGCAGCTGATGGACTAACTGGAACAACAGTACGAGTGTGAGGATTCCCAGAGCATCTCTGTCTAAATCACTGCTCACCTGCCAGTGGACCACTCAGGCTCCAACACTGACGGACCAGCCATTAAATAATGAGCAAAAAGCTATCGTACCGTCATCTGTGACCGCCGGCCTCCCGCCAGCTCTGTGCTGGCTGGGTTTGATTCAATTCCTTTTTTTAATGGGATATAATATTATTTATCTGAAATAATAAGAACGTAACTTACATGCAAATTTACACTCCCAAGCAACAAAGTATGCTTCGTTGTAAATTAAATGTATTTTATTTATCCTATATGTATACTTCTAATAGGCCATATTATTTTATTATTATATACTTAAATATTAAATACACGTTTATTGTTAAGCATAAGTGTACTAGAAGTATAATACTGGAGTATAATTTAGGCTAAATATACTTTGTTTTACTAGGGCTGTGAATCCCATTTCGGTTAACACAATCTGTAATATAATCCTGTTTACATGAAATAAGCCTGCTCCCGAGCAGGTTAAAGCTTACGCACCTGTTGCTATGGCAGCAAGTCCAGGATGATGGTCGAAGAACCAAACCATCCAAGATCATGCCAAATTGTCAACAATCAAATCCAGCTAACTGAGTTGAACAATCGGGACCTCTGTGGGGGTGAGATCTTTGGCAAAACTGTGAGGGCTGATTTCTCAGTTTTTCAATTCCAAGTTTGTCAACATTTGAAGCATCATAGCTTTCCAAATGTTCCTTCTATATAAATGTATGATACACCATTTGAAAGCTCTGAATCTTTAATTTCATAAAATGTAAAAAAAAATACTTTCTGACCATAAGCCTAGATATCTGCGGTGGGTCACATATTGACCAAAAATACTCTGGTCATCATCCTCATCTGCCGCAGAGGAGGAAGACCTTCCATCCAACACCTCTCAACCATACCTCTCCCCTCAGAAAAAAGGAATGTCAAGAAGGCTGCTCTTAAAGCTCCTCCTCCATTTGTAAGACCGAAGACAATCCACCAGAATGGCATCAGTAGTGGTAAGTTTGATACAGAAGAGCCAAAAGGGTAAGATATCAACTCTGGTTCATAGACAGAGGTGTATCTTACAGATGGATAATCAATGTTCAACTTACACTGCCTTTAATATCTTTGATCAATTGAAAACACCCTTGGATAACTTTTGTTCTTCATCAAGTCACAACAGTGAGTTGATTGGATGAAATGGAGACCAGGTCACTAGAAGTTGGGCAAAGGCCAGGGAGCTCATCTGTCAATAGTGAGTAGAAACAATTGTAAATGTAAGAATTTAAGGTTAGGGTTAGCCACAAATTAGTATGTATACACGCTTGATAACAGAGCCCTCAGGACTACACGGGGTGACCACTATTTTCATATCTTCTATTTGTGTCCCAAGCTGGTTGGAGGCCAGGAGTGGAGGTCCAACCTACAACTTCAAGTCAAATGGAAGAAAGTAGCACTCCCCGAAGTAGGTTTAATTTTATAACACAAAACAACACACCTGTAGTCCTGTTATACTTTCCGTGGAACTCAGTCCTATCCTTGTATCTTCTAGCTCCAAGACCTAGTTTTCAGACCTGTGAGCAACGTGTCTCGCCGAACTCAACCGCTACTTGTTTAACTGAGGCATCATCATGAAACAAAAATGCATCTCTATTAACGCTCCTAAACCAGCATGAAGAACAGCAGACTTTGGCTACTCCTTTCTGGCAAAACTACACTGCTCAAATACATTTTAATGTGAAGGACATTAGTATGTGTAAGTTCAACACTTGCTTATTTTACGTGTTGGGGAATGCTACTTTTAAAAGTAACTAATTACAGTCACTAGTTACAGTTCCCATAATGGAACTAGTTACACTGATTAGTTATTGTAGAAAAGCATTAAGTTACTTTAAGATAAGTCCATAGATTTTTTATTTACATGTTGGTCACTAATGCCCAGAAAGAACACATTTAATAGGTTATTGTATAGTCTTATAGGTACTGCATAGTCTGTGTCACTTACCAGCATTACATTATCAATCATCAATCGGCAAAAGCCCAGAACTTTGCACAAGGTCTGCAAAAGAACCCAACCACTTTCTATGATCCAATCAAGAGAAATAGAGTCGACTTCTTCAGCCAAGAAACTGCTACTGTTGAACCATAAAAGCAGAAGTTGGTGAAGGAGGATTATCAACTATTCTCCAAACTTTTTATCTCCTGTCAGTGCAGAGAATGTGACATGCAGGAGTTCTTCCAACAAGAGAATCAGCCCTACCCGCTGCACTGAGTGAGGTTGGAAAACTTTATGCTTGTCAGAAATCACAGCTAGCCTCCATCCTTGAAACCTACATCACATCCCCAGAAATAGAACCAGACATTGAAGTCATCATCATAGATGATTCAGCTTTGGTCCATACACTACCACCAAAAAGATTGAAGACATTTGAGGACTATGCAGCACTGGATGTTCTACCAATGTTTATTTTAAACAGGTATTATTATATTCCAAAGGCACAAATGATAATCCAAGGCAGAATAATTCCTAAACAGAGCAGGGCCAGGCCAGAATATCAATCCAAGACCGTAGGCGAAGGCACAAAGGAGAATCCAAGGCAGAAAAATAAACCAAACAATGCAGGGGTCAGGCCAGAATAACAATATAAGAATGGAGGCGAAGGTACAGAGGTAAATCCAAGGCAGAAATATCAACAAACAATGCAAAGGTCAAACCGGAATAACAATATAGTAATGAAATGCTCAGAATGGAGAGAATCAATACTCACAATACCTCACGAATAGGCAATGGAGTGTGTGTGGCTTATATACTGACAGGGTGAGAGCAGGTGTACTGAATTTGGGTGATTGAGTCCGGGTTATGGGAATTGTAGTTGTGAGCAATTCAGGAAGGGGAAGATGTAGTTCTCAGTGAAAGTGAACAGGGCAATGTTAAAGAACCCCCCCCCCCCAAGGCGCCGCTTCCTGAGGCATCAAACAGCAAACACGCCACCGGACCACAATCGGCAGAAGATCCAGGCAGGAGACTGTAGAGGCAGAAACCAGAGCGGTGGAGAAAATCCAGGGTGAAGCAGACTAGCAGAACAGGCAGGCGGAGGGAGTCTTGGCGGGCCGGAGGGCGGCGGCAGCAGCAGCGGACCGGAGGGACGAAGTAGCAACAGCGGCCGGAGGGCGGAAGCAGCAGACCGAAGGGACAAAGTATCAACGGTGGTCCGGAGGATGGAGGCAGCAGCGACGGGCTGGACGGCTAAGTCCGAGCAGGTGGAGGTCCGGCCGAGCCAGGCAGAAGCAAAGGACTAGGCGGAGGCCAGGCAGGCTGGACCAGAGGCAGAGTCCGGGCCGACAAAGGCGGAGTCAAGGGCCCTGCGGGAGGCGGCCGGGCCAGAGGGGGCTTGGAGGGCCAAGGCAAAGCGGACCCGGCACCGGAACCATAGCATACACAGGAACCTGGAAGAACATAGCACAAACAGACACAGACAAACAGACAGACACAGAAAGGGGCACAGAGACCGGGGCAGGCGTAGGCCCGGGGACAGGGGCAGACAATGGCGCTGGAACAGGGGCAGACAATGGCGCTGGAACAGGCACAGACAATGGCCCTGGGGCAGGAGCAGGCAATGGCACTGGGACAGGAGCAGGCAATGGCACTGAGCCAGGAGCAGGCAATGGCACTGGGACAGGAGCAGGCAATGGCACTGGGACAGGAGCAGGCAATGGCACAGGAACTGGTGTAGACAATGGCTCAGGGGCAGACACCAGCTCAGAAACAAGGGCAGGCACCGGGACTGAGTCAGGCACTAGCAAGGGGACTGGAGGATGAACAAGGGAATGCTCTGGCTCAGGGAAAAGGGCAGGTCCGGGGACAAGGCAAGGCCCAGGCTCGGTAACAAGGCAAGGCTCGGGCTCGGGGACAAGGCCAGGCTTGGGCACAAGGCAAGGCTCGGGGACAAGGCAAGGCTCGGGGACAAGGCAAGGCTCAGGCACAAGGCAAGGCTCGGGCTCGATTGATGGTGGTGTAGCAACCTCTGGTGGCCGAGGCGGAGCGACCTCTGGTGGCCGAGGCGGATCGTGAGCGACCTCTGGTGGCCGAGGCGGTTCGTGAGCGACCTCTGGTGGCCAAGGCGGATCATGAGCGACCTCTGGTGGCCGAGACTGGGTAGTGACCTCTGTTGGCCGGGAGGCTTGAGCGGAAGCGGCCTCTTCTGGCCGAGGAGCGGAAACTGCGGTCTCTTGTGGCCGAGGAGCGGGAACTGCGGCCTCTTGTGGCCGAGGAGCGGGAAACTTGGGCGACCTCTGCTGGTCGGGGAACTTGGGCGACCTCTGCTGGTCGAGGAACTTGGGCGACCTCTGCTGGTCGGGGAACTTGGGTGACCTCTGCTGGCTGGGGAACTTGAGCGACCTCTGCTGGCCGGGGAACTTGAGCGACCTCTGCTGGCCGGGGAACTTGAGTGACCTCTGCTGGCCGGGGAACTTGAGCGACCTCTGCTGGCCGGGGAACTTAAGCGACCTCTGCTGGCCGGGGAACGGAGACAGCAGCCTCTTGTGGCTGTGGAGCGGAAACAGCGGCCTCTGCTGGCCGTTGCGCGGAAACAGCGGCCTCTTCTGGCCGTGGTGCAGAAACAGCGGCCTGTTGTGGCCGAGGCGTGGCCGCTGGTGGCCGAGACTGGGAAGCGACCTCTGGTGGACTGGGCGTGGTGGAGACCTCTGGGGGACTGGGCTTGGTGGAGACCTTGGGTGGACTGGGCGTGATGGAGACCTTTCCTACCCGACATATTGGCGTCTGAACCTGGGCTATCAGGGTCCTGCCAGGACATCGAGGGGCCTCGATGGATTCCAAACACGACATTAGATGAGGGGATCGGGTGAGCAGCCGCTTCAAAAGGAATGTCTCAGCCTCCTTCTTAAGTGATCCAAAACCGGCCCTCCACGAAAAGAACTGGCTAACCAAATCTGGACGTCACTGATGGCTTGGCCGCATTGGTTCATCCAATCCCGATAGTCCCCATCCACTTCTGGGTCTTTCCGTAACACAGTGAAGATGAAGTCCCTCTTGGAACTGAGGCTGGTAGCAATCTTGGGACTAGGGCTGGTAGCCATCTTGGGACTGGGGCTGGTAACAGCACTCTTTGGACTGGGGCTGGTAACAGCACTCTTTGGACTGGGGCTGGTAGCAGCACTCTTCGGATTAGGGCTGGTATCCATCTTGGAACTGGGGCTGGTAGCCATCTTGGAACTGGGGGTGGAAGCCATCTTGGAACTGGGGCTGGTAGCCATCTTGGAACTGGGGCTTGTAGCCATCTTGGGACTGGGGATGGTAGCCATCTTGGGACTGGGGCTGGTAGCCATCTTGGGACTGGGGCTGGGAGCCACTGTCTTGGAACAGGGACTGGGGCTGGTAACATCACGATTTGACCTGGGGCTGGTAGCAGCACGCTTGGGACTCTGGGAGGCCATCTTGGGACTGGGGCTGGTAACAGCACTCTTTGGACTGGGATTGGTAACAGCACTCTTTGGACTGGGGCTGGTAACAGCACTCTTTGGACTGGGGCTGACAGGGTGAGAGCAGGTGTACTGAATTTGGGTGATTGAGTCCGGGTTATGGGAATTGTAGTTCTGAGCCATTCAGGAAGGGGAAGATGTAGTTCTCAGTGAAAGGGAAAAGGGGAATGTTACACACATGTGATTTACAAAACATTCGTATCACTCCAATTCCAGCGTACGAATGAATGGGTGTTGATAAATCAGACGGTTGAAATCCATCATAATTTAAATATCATGCCCACATTTATGCACGGATTAGAGGCCACGCCTTTAGAATTTACGACATGGATAAGCGAAATCCGGCAAAGAAAAGGAATTTCTCTGAGATTAAAAGACGCGCTCAGGTCTCAGGAGCAGGCCAACCGCTTGGTATTAATTGGAAGTTTAGTCAGGCATCGATTGTTATAGGAAACTGCGGTGTTGACTGCGGTTACAGCTACAGTCATTGAAAACTATTAACGAGAACCTGAAATGCATTTCAAATGAATTAATTATTTTCACTAAACCTTCCACGTTGTATTTTTTAAGTAGGGTGAAGTCATCTAAATTGGGCCATCAGATAAAATGGGCAAAACAATGTTGTAGCTTCATATATTTTAATATCTTTACAGCAAATCACTGATCTTGCATTGTTGATTCAAAACTTGTGGACTTGTTACAAGAGTTTTGATTGGTCTGAGCTTTCTAGGCAGGCAGAGCAGAAAAATTACATTAGATCTCATGCAAAGCTTATTTAATGGTATTATAAGTCCTTTACCAAAAAGTGCCCCATTTTAGCTGACTTCACCCTAGCTTTCTTACCCACGATAGCACTTACTATATTAAAAGTCCAGAATAAGATCCTGTCTCATTCGTAGAGCCTAATGGTGGCTGTTGTGGCCACTGATCTTCATTGAAGGGCACCGTTCTCCTGCGCAATATTGTGGAGAACCCTGCATGCTATAATTATGTTGCAGGCCTGCTATGGTGTGTATAGCAATCCCCCCACCCCACCCCGCTTACTCAAGACAGAGCCACCTGCCCTTGAGCAAACTGATCACTCCACTGTGGTTCGTGTGTGTGTGTGCGCACTGTTGAACCTGCGCTCCTGCTTGTTTGGGGATTTGCAAGCAGTGTTATAAGGTACTCAGTCAGGGCATAACCTTTGTCTCCTAGAGGAATCACATCCATCCATTTCACCCAAAAAATATTTATAACTATTATAATAATTGTACGAGGGCGAAACTCACCGAGGAGATGACTCCAGCCATGCAGTGCGCCCTGTTGCCTTGTTCCAACACTGCAGTTTAAAAAAATAGAATTGCGTGTCCCACCCGGCCACCGGCTACCATATTCAGAACAAACATCCTGGCATCACATATGATCTGAACGTTGATTGAATTAAAGTTTTTGCAACTGATTAATGCGTAATCATGCATGGATGGTGGCTAAAGATGCAGTACAATCAATTGCAGGATTCGCCCCAACTGGAAACCCAGCAATCTCATAAATTGTCTTTTAATCATAGTTTGAATATACCAGAAAGGGACTTCATAGCAGCCAAAACTGCTGGCATACTTCGACTATTGTTGGCTGCGATATACCAGACTTGTCCCTGATCTCCCGCTGAAAAATCCCAATGTAGAGAGCGCGCATTAAGGTCCTCCAGATCTGCCATCGCTTCGACTACAGGACAGCCAAAGCGCTTGTTTAAATAATATATATATAAATATATATTATTTGATTGAAATTGTTGTTTGCCTAATTTCTGCCCTAATGTTTGCCTAATTTTATCGCAGCCTACGATCACGTTCAAATTGATAAATCCCCTGCTTTGCGTAGGAATCGGCGTAGGCCCGTCGTACGCCTGTTTTAGGTCATACGCACGTCTCATAAATGAGGGGCTTTGTGTTTGATGTGTACAATCCGTCAAGCTTCAAATTGGAAACAAGATCTAAATGAGGCCAGGGAGGTCGACGCCAAGTGACAAACAAGAATAAAGTTCCATGAAATTGGCACAATTTCTTGAGACACAATGATAACAAACAGACCTCTTCCACTTTCTGGCTGACAAGATTGCTCAAATGACTGTGTCAAACATAGTTGTTTTAATCAAGGGACCCTATGTCTTGAGTACATCTGAAACCTGTCTCGATCAGCTAGACAAATGTTCTTATATCCCTGGCTAGTTTAACTAAGCCGGACAGGTCAAAGGAGAGGAGGCAAACAATGACTATCTGACAGAAATGGTGGCCATCTTGAAAATAATCACCATCCTATTTTTTTGAGTGCCACATATCTTTTTCCAAAAGAGTGTTCCTTGAAGAGTATTTTTGACAAAGACGCGTCTCTCCCTCCGCTGATCTAATCAGAAAAAGCCAATGGCGACTCCCAGAAGGGTGACCCATTTTTCAGTCTTTCACTAGAGACTGTTTTATCCAACAGACTAATTTTAGCAACACATGAACATGGACACACTACCTATCAATGCAATGAATTAACAATGATTATTATATTGAATTACTAGCGCTATTATTTTGAAAAGGAAAATCCGAGGTCATGTTGCTGGCATGAAAGTGTTGCTAGGCAAACCGTTCTTGCCTATAACTAGGGCCGGCTCCGACTGTCCTCATGCTGAAAAACGTGACTTGTCGCATACGTGACTCCACTCCCAGAGACGCAAGAAGAAAGCAAAAAAATATATTTGGAAATGACAGTACCGCACAGTGACTTGGATAAGTAACTTTAATCTGATTACTGGTTTGGAAATAGTAACACGTTAGATTACTCGTTACTGAAAAAAGTGTTCAGATTAGAGTAACGCGTTACCGGCATCACTGCAACCTAGTGGCAGAGCTGCACGAGACAGAATTGTGGAACACCATTTTTTTTATTTTTAGTGCAGCAGATTAGTAAAAATAAAAAAATACTCTCTAATGGACATGTTAATGGAAAAAGGTGCTTGCTCCTCAAAAATTCAAGATGGCCGCAATTTTTTAAGATAACCATTGTTCCAGTTGAATATTAATTACTTCAATTGTTCAAATGGTGATGCTAACATAAAATAACAGCGTTATAGAGATAATTTATGTGAAGAATTCCAGTGAAGGAGAATTCTGCATAACAATCCATAGGTATGTTTTTAAAATGCATACCTATATTTACATAGTCCACTACCCTGGGAAGCTAGTCCGCTAGCCGAGAAAGCAAAGGGAGCTGTGTCCATTGCGAATGTGTTTGTTTTTAGGCAGGAAGTATTGTGTTTTGGCAGCAGATGACTATGCCCATTAAGCAAGGCAATAGTGTAGTGAAAGCTACAGTGTCTGCATGTCTGTGGTCAAATGAGCAGTGGTGTAATGTATTGAAGTATTAATACTTTGTTACTGTCCTTAAGTCTTTTTTTTATGTGAGTCTACTTTACTTGACTATGTATGTCTGTCAACCTTGGACTTTGACTACACTACATTTTATTATAGAAATGTATACTTTTACTTCTGGAAAGGCACAAAAAATTATAAATTAAATCTCTGAATTTGTTTTCTAAACGCCGGTCATTTAACTTTGAGCCAATCAATGTGAAACCCCCCACCCACTGAGGGCAGTGGTGTCATCACGAGTATACGGAAGTTTACACATTCTTTTCAAGGGGGTAAGATTAGACCCGGAAGTTGAAGCAGCCCTGGGTGGATTCTGATGCTACCTGGCTATCACCTCACGTTAGCATACCATATACTCCCATTCATTTTAGGGGTCACTTTGAAAGCAAATAAATTCACCTCCGAAACTTTTAAAGCCTTTATTTGTCCATTGTATGTCACAATATGGCCCCGTAGCAGCCGTTTTTGTGAAAATATGCAAACTAATGTGTCATAACCGTTGCAACTTACTGTCGTACAGTAGAAAAATTACCATACAGTCCAGGAGAAGCTCGCAGGCAATCGGGGGGTAATGTAGGCATACTCTGTGGCAAAGGGATCCGTCCTCCACCATACACTTCATACAGACAGGAACTTACAAAAGGACAGGGATTTCTCTATTTTCTAAGTTTGAGTGGATGGAATGACTGATATGTGGTGTTACTTGTACGGAAGTGAACTTTGAATGTCTGTCACTTCCACTAACGCCATCCTCTCTCTGTACCCTATAAACTCCCCCATCCGTTCCATCTACAACTTCCTGTAAGGGAGATCACATTCTCCGAAACAGTGCTGATCCAGTCCACCTGTCCCGAGGAAGCTGCGGTGTCATCCATTGTTTTGAAAGGTGTCTTTGGGAACTATGTATATTTACCAAGGAACAGGGACTTGAATGCCTTCACGAACCAGTGGAACCACCATGGTCTAAGGACAGAGAGGCACCAGTCCCCTTTGTAAATCTTTGTTAGGGGGTTGCCTAGCACAGCAATCAGGGATCTGTTTGCATCTGAGCCCTCGGCTGGTGAGACAGACAGCACTGTGGGAGCAATGGATGGTGGTTGTGCTGCTCCAACAAGAGAGGCTGAAGCGGTAAGGGATTACTGCAGGAGAGCCCCCTAATATCAACTGGCCTGAACGAGTTCAAGTGCCTCAGACAGGCTTTACTCTGAACACTGTGATGACTCAACAATTTGAAGAGCAGTTTGACCCTCTTGGAGGCCGCGGAGTAAACCTCTGGATTGAAAACTTGAAAGATGTCATAACTTACCTGCAGTCACTAAATAAACACAGAGGTCCTTTTTTTTGCTGACTGTTTGTGCCAGTAAAGTGACTGAACAAGGAAATTGTTATTTATTTATTTTCATTTTTTGTCTTTCTTAAATTTAGATGTGTATTTTTTGTTTGTTTTTCTGCAACCAGTCTTATTTGTCAATGTGATTTTTGGCCCTAGATAGATTGCCTAATCTATTTGCAACCCTAATTAATTTTTCATTGCCTGTTCCAGTTCCTGTTTTTAAATGTATGTTTCAATGTTTGTTAAATGTTTTTGAATAAATATTTTCAGTTTTTGAGTCATTTTTTTATTTCCGTTTCTACAAAAAATAATACTACACATTAAGTCAGCATTGAGATGTGTGTTATTCAGACATTTACACCCGTGCTAGTAATTTCACCACTCTGGTAACCTTTGAACTGACTCATATATGACACAGGAGTCAAGATGGATGGGACATTTGTAAGTATTTTATTCTGAAATGGGACCATTCAGTTCAGGAAGATAAATACATGGCTTGCTTCCACCCCAAATCATCAAAATCATACTTTTCTTTAAGTTACTTTTTTGGATTAAACAATTGCAGACTTCAGTTTGTGCTCATGTTGAATTCTTACAATAAAATAACATTTCTATTGAAATAAAATAGATTAAAATACCTTTTACAATAATGCCACAAAAACGTCTAACAGTTAAACAAAAACTAGAACAGATTCTTTAGAATAGAAAAACATGACAAGTGTATTAGAGGGAATAATTTATATATTGTCCGCTGCTGCCACCCTCAGGAATGTTAGAGAAACAGTAGGCAAACTGGTTTAGCTTGGTCAACTAGAACAAATGAATGCTTTATAAATGCCAGAGGCATCATGCCCATTGAAACTGAGGTTTTTGAGCCAAGTGGATTTTCCTTTTAATATCTGTATGTGTGGGCACATGTTTCCATGTGTTGTGAACATGATATGTATAAATAATATTTTCTTTAGGCTACTCAAACAAGCTGCAAAGGAGATCCGAGCTTGATTAATGTTGCCTGGCCTTCTTCTTTACTGATTTGGGTGATTGTAGTTCAAATCTATTGGCTGTGAAAACTACAGGGCGGAGTTGATTATCAAAAAAGCAGGGGTCCGTTCTTCGTACGTCGCTAACTCAGTTAGCTGGATTTGATTGTTGACGATTTGGCATGATCTTGGATTGTTCGGTTTTTCAACGCTCATCCTTGGGCCTATACTATGAAGCAAGATTTGGGGTTAGTGAGTTAACTTCAGGTTTAACCCTAGGTTTTCAGTATCACGACATTGGGTCACCTGTTAATGGGTTACATCGCCATGGTAACTTATGATGCAAACCTAACCTGCCCTGGAGCAGGTTATAGTCGAGATAACCAATTAACCTGAACAAAACACTGCCTACTAACCAATCGTCACATAAATTATCTCTATAACTCTGTTAAAACTGTAAGTTTCATTTTAATGCTGATGACACTCCTTTATGCTACAGCCACATATCTTGCTCAAGCATTTAACCTCCTGCAGACTGATTTAGATTTTCTACAGAATAAAGTTTAGAGCTTTATTAATCCCTATGGGGCTATTAGTTAGACATTTCATGGTGCTTTACATGTAACACAAAAAACAAAGTAAACAGAAAACATAGTCAATTTAATTTGTTACATATATTGATTGCTTCAGGCACAAATGTACATTTATATTGATTTGTAGAACATCTAATTGCCCTTAAACGTTGCCCTAGGAGCATTCACTCAAAGTCCAAGTGCAACGGGTGTGTGCTGTCTCTTATTATTCTATGAGCCATCCTCAGCACCTGCTGTTCATATTAAGATGTAAAACTTCGTAAGGGAACACCCATTATTTAGAGCACAGGTTAGCAATAACCTGCCAATGATTTTTGTTCTTTATAGACAATGATGAGAACAAACAAAAAAAGAAAAGTACAAAATTCTTTCAAATAATTAATTTTAAAATGACCCGAGTAACCCTCTGTACATTGAAAGAGTTAAGCTTCCTCAGCACAAACAATCTTTGGTGTTTGCATCAGAATTTTGATCAAACTTTAACATTAAGAATGCACTAGTAGACCTACGGCTTGTGTTAAATACTAGCAAAACTAAGTACAGTATATGCTGTTCTCTAGAGCCAATATATATATAGAATATATTCCAGACTTTTCAAGGGCCCTCTCTCCTCTTGGGCCCTGGTAATCTGTATTGGTTTTACCCCCAGTCCAATGCCCATGAGTAAGCTTGTGAGAAAGTTTAAATTGAGAATTGTCTTTTTTATTGAAATAAAGCATGTATTTAATTACAGCATAGTAAAGAAATTGTACAGTCCACATTTATGTCAGTACTTGATTATGGTGATGTAGTAAATGTGCATGGGTCAGCTTCAGCCTTAAACAGTTAGATGCAGTGTCTCATGCACCATTGTGCGTTATTACAGGACCATTGTGCGTTATTACAGGACCATTGTGC
>JACXGM010031097.1:0-13139 GCA_016801145.1 Umbra pygmaea
CCCTAACACACACACACTCACCCCTAACAGACACACACTCACCCCTAACAGACACACACTCACCCCTAACAGACACACACTCACCCCTAACAGACACACACTCACCCCTAACAGACAAACTCCTGACTTGGATGAGGACGCAGCAGAAGAAGAGTATAACTGTTCCGCAGACCTCTTCCTCTGTTCTAACAACAGCACTGACACACACACTGACACACACACTGACACACCTACTGACACACACACTGACACACATTCAGAGTGTTGTGATTTGGTCCCTTGTTCTCAGTCCACCCCTGTCAGCCGGAAGACTGACTCATTACTAAAGCTCAGAGCCCAGAGACACACACACGCGCGTCTCACACACACGCCTCTCACACACACGCCTCTCACACACACGCCTCTCACACACACACCTACAGGTGTTGTGTGGCGGCTGGAGCCCAGGGACATCATCAGGACTCTGCAGCGTCAGCGGTTCCACAGTAGAGCTGTGAAGAGACACAGCAGCCCAGGGGGGGTAGAGATGGTGCCCCCGTCTACAGCCCTGTGTTCCACCAGGTCCTGGTACCCCAGCAAGGGGCCACAAAGTCACCACACACTGGCAGACAGACCAGCCAACCAGCACACCTGCACACCTGACAGTCTCTCCCTCCATCTGAGGAAGAAAGTGTATGATTGGTCCAATGATCAGGAGAAGGATGTGTCTGATTCATCTGGAAATCAGGGGAATGGAGTGTGTGATTGGTCCAGAGACATGTTCGCTGATTCTTTCTGAAGAGTTTAGTAGTTACCTAAAAAGCAAAGTTCATTTCCTGTCCCAGCTGTCAATCACAGTGTCTTTTATGGATTTTTGTCTGAAGGGTAGAATGTATTTAATGAAATTAAATGTAAGTCCATAATGTTGTTGCCATAAACACAAAACCAACACAAATAATGTAAGATGAAATGCAGTATTTCCTGCCATTGTCAGGATTGGGTTGTTCACAGTAATTTCTACATCTATTTTTTATTGATTTTGCTGTACTCATTCTATACCAACCCATTGCAGTTACTGCACTTCGACTTCAGTTTCACAATTGAAATACTGTTTATTTTTAATGGGCTGTTGCATTCAACACATGATATGAAAGCTTTGTTTTTGTTGTTTTTGACATTCTTCTACAGCATTGTGCCAAAGCAATATTGCAGTTCAATGTCAAAGTTTACCTTCTGGGAATTGGGTATGTAATGGGGGTAAAATATTTAAATTTTCTCACCATGAGGACAATAAAATATGACTGTAATATGATAACATTTTGAGTAGCTTGTGTCACTTAAAGATGAACTAAGGGCGTCAGATTTGTATTAAGAAGGTTGGCAATTCGATTCCTGACTGTTCTTAATGGTGTGTCCTTGAGCAAGGCACTTTAACCTAAGTTGCTCCAGGGGGATGTCCCTGTACAGTCATGGTGAAATGTTTTCAGAGGTTGCTCAGGAATGTCAGTAGGCAGGTGTGAGTGCATCTGCACACATAGTGAGATGAAGACTATTGGAGGAAGGCCTGGTGTCAAGAAGGGCAGCAAAGAAGCCACGTCTCTCCATGAAAAACATCAGGGACAGACTGATATTCTGCAAAAGGTACAGGGATTGGACTGCTGAGGACTAGGGTAAAGTCATTTTCTCTGATTAATCCCCTTTCTGATTGTTTGAGCCATCCGGAAAACACCTTGTCCAGAGAAGACAAAAGTAAGCGGTACCATCAGTCCTGTGTCATGCCATCAAGAGTATACTGACTGTGAACGCTAAGGCGTCTGACTGCAAGGTTGTGCGAACGGTTCGACGCTCAGCTGAACGTGTCACCAGGTCTTCACTGTCTCCCCTGGAAGGTACCTTCAACACCAGGTGCTAATAGAAAGATGCAAAGAAGATCAATAGAAAGCAAAGAAGATCAATAGAAAGCAAAGAAGATCAATAGAAAGCAAAGAAGATCAATAGAAAGCAAAGAAGATCAATGCTGATGTCAGCCATCCAGGTCACAGACTGCTCCAGCCCCTCGGGTCCACCAGATGCCACCAGGACAGGAACATCCTGTCTAAAACAGCACCAGATGCCACCAGGACAGGAACATCCTGTCTAAATCAGCACCAGATGCCACCAGGACAGGAACATCCTGTCTAAAACAGCACCAGATGCCACCAGGACAGGAACATCCTGTCTAAAACAGCACCAGATGCCACCAGGACAGGAACATCCTGTCTAAAACAGCACCAGATGCCACCAGGACAGGAACATCCTGTCTAAAACAGGTTGCATAACACCTTTCTCCCTCAGGCCATCAGACTGCTATATATTACACATTAATAGACATGGTATAGGGTCACGACAGCTCATATGGACATTCTACTGGTATTACAATCACCACACAGTATCAGGTTGTTGTCAGAATGTCTGCTGACTTGTTCTATGGACTCTAGTCTTTTGTAACTGATGCTAGTCGCCAGCTGGATTCCTGCAAGCGCCCCTGGACAGATGCTGTTTCTATATTCCATGGCTCCTTGATACAAAAAGTTCCTGTTAAATGTTCATATCTATAACCTCAGTCACTTTAGATCATCGTAATGCACCTTGATCATCAAGTAGTATGCTGTGGCCACTGCTTACTGTTTAAATGTACATACTTTATTATAGGCTACTAGACTTGATATCCAGTCCTCTTTGTATATCATGTTATTATAGATAAAGATGGTATTCATTTTTTTATTTTGCACATCTTTTGGTTTTTATCATTGTTATTTTTTACTGCATTGTTGGACTTGGATCCAGAGCACAAGATTTTCACTGTTCGTGCAATTACACCTGCGTGCTGCGGTCTTCTGTAAATGTGACAAACTTGAAATTTGAAATAACCAATTAACGAAAATATATATCGTTTCTACATAATATGCATATGTTTGCTAGTTAGATATTGTGAAATGGCAATTTTGCTTTTGTATTATTTAAGTTAGAGTTTTTAACAATAAGTTAATTCCTGAGGTTTACTAGTCTGAAAACAGTATTTCTTTATAGTTTTCAACAGTTACATACTAGTGCAGGTTCAACAACAAGTACCAAGATGCATTTCACCACTCTCGTGATATCTGAGTGCCCGTGATCTTGCCCCTGCGTTATAGCGGTGGAAACCCCAAGTGATCTTCCTTTCTCAACATGGCACCGAAGGCGAAGAAGGAAGGTCTGTGAATCCATACATTGTTTTCCTGTTTAATCACGTAAAATGCTTAACCAGATGTGGAGATATGTATATATATGAAGATGAATATATCATTTTTATAATGTTAAACATAACATACGGCATACGTTATTTTATACTGGCTAAAAGCCACGAAAACCAAACGATACGTAACACCGGTTAGCTAGGCTAGGTAGCTAACTTGCCAACCTAAAATAAACTAACTATAAACTAAACTTGTCTTTAGTTTGGTAAATAGTATTTTCTGGTGACTGACACCCTGTTGTGATTCAGTGTAATGTGGATTTAGTTTCCACGTCCATTATTATTATTTTGGTTTCAGATGTGATGACAGCATGGCCCTTGTCAGGTCATGCTAAATACACGTGAAGCTCAATCTACCTACCCGTCTTGTGTCCAAGATGGTTGGATGGTCGAGATGAGGTGTTTTGTTTGATTACTGTACGCGCTCCATGTGACCTACTATTTATTAATATATATTGACTGGTCAGGTGTGTTGAGTAGTTATTTAAGTTGCTGTCTTAAATGTTAAACGAATTATTTGTGACTTAGGTTTTGGTCAGTATAAAAGTGATAAACTAGCGTCTTTGTGTAGGAACCAAGGATGTTACTTTAGTCACGTTGTAGTCGTGAACATTACTCTTGTTAATAAAGACATTGCCATAACATATCTTCCAAGACTGTGCCACCATGACAGTACAGTAATGTTTGAATCGGTGCGTGTGATGACATTTATTGCGATCAAAGCTTGAAAAGCCATGAAATAACCAATAGGACTGATGCACCGAACATGTTACTGTAACTTGACCACCTAATCCTTGGTTGTCCTGCAGATAGAGGTGGAAAAGTCAATTCGGTTTCTACTGCACTGCCTGTGACTGTTTAATGCAGTATATTAAGCGTGTTTGTTTGAAAACACTGTGTCTCTACCCATTATAGCTGTCCCTGCCAAGACAGAGGTCAAAGTAAAGGCCCTGAAGGCCAAGAAGGCTGTTCTGAAGGGAGTCCACAGTCAAAAGAAGAAGAAGATTAGGACTTCTCCAACCTTTCGCCGCCCCAAAACCCTGCACCTCCGCAGACAACCCAAGTACCCCCGCAAGAGTGCCCCACGCAGGAACAAGTAAGTTCCACACGATCGTTCTGTCTCACAGATGAATGACCAACAACTACACACCTACTTTATCTGTGGTCATTTCGAATCCTCCGGTCAGTTCTGACATGGTTTAAATCTAGCTATGGTGAGGGGTCATGCTTTAGTCTGGGGCAGTTTCTCTCCTTGGGGTGCAGATGATGGTAACCGCGATCAAAGAATGAAATCCCATGATTCCAGTCTTACTAAAACTGATGCACCGTGTGTTAACACAGCAGCACAGTTTTTTCTGTTTTACAGCTGAAACTTTAAATATTTTAACATTGGGCTTAAACTACCCCCCCTTCCCCAGGTTGGACCATTATGCCATCATTAAGTTCCCTTTGACCACAGAGTCTGCCATGAAGAAGATTGAGGACAACAACACCCTGGTCTTCATTGTTGACATCAAGGCCAACAAGCACCAGATTAAACACGCAGTCAAGAAACTGTATGACATTGACGTGGCCAAGGTGAACACACTCATCAGGTAATAACTCGCTAACGTCGCCTCTGGCTTGAACCCCAGTGACGTTATCTTTAACTCTAATTTCCTGTCATGGTCAACAGTCTACTAGATCTTAATGTTCTTTATTAGACACTAGAGTACAGAGCCAGACATATGCTAGCACTTCAACCTCAACATCTTTTGACCAATCTAGGCTTGTCACGATAAACAAATTTTGCTGGACAATAAATTGTCCTAGACATTATTGCAATAAATGATATTGTCTTTCGGAGACCATTGTCATCTAGTATAATTATAATGGCATAATAATGCAGGTACACCTTTTCAATATAGAATATTTAACAATGGAACTGGAAAACATTTTAAATATCCACAATAAATGAACAAAACAACCAAAAAAATTAACAAAATGGACTCTCAGTCTCTGTTAACAAAAATGCACTGGAATGAAAACCAAAACCAATCAAAAACAATAAATAAAATGGAAATTGAAAACCACTCACAACCAAAACAATAGTCTCTTTGGTAGAGAGAAAGAGACGAGGAAAACAAACAAGCATGCAAATGGAAATTATTGTGGCCGTAAAAATGATTGAGCTCGTTTTATCTATCATGCGATTCATTGATTTATTGCATATTGCGACAGGCCTGGACCAATCACTCATCTTTTCATCTGATTGGTCTAAACTTGTGAAATACCTTGAGGTTTAGAGCCTGGGGATGAGGTTTAGAGCCTGGGGATGAGGTTTAGAGCCTGGGGATGAGGTTTAGAGCCTGGGGATGAGGTTTAGAGCCTGGGGATGAGGTTAAGAAGTGTGCTGGTGTGACTGATGTAAAACAATGGTCTGACATGTGATGTCATCAAAGGAACCACTGAAACACCTGGGAAATGTAGTTCTTTAAACCCTGTGGCCCTGCTGGAGAACATGTCCTAATAACATCTCTCCTCCAGACCTGATGGTGAGAAGAAGGCTTACGTGCGTCTGGCGCCAGATTACGATGCGTTGGATGTTGCCAACAAGGTGAGACTCAGTTTAGCAGTATGACATCATGATTGGTGTTTAAGTGTTGGTCACTGCAGATTGAACCTCTTTGTCACTGACATGGTACACATCTATAGATCTGCTCTAATAGTACTGCTGTGGTACACATCTATAGATCTGCTCTAATAGTACTGCTGTGGTACACCTATAGATCTGCTTCAAGACAATAGTACTGACATGTTACACATCTAAACGTCTACTATAAATAATATGAAAACGGTGTAACTGCAGGGAAGCCTACTTAATATGTTGTCTTGTTTTCCAGATTGGCATCATCTAAATGGCTGCTGAGGAGTTGTACAAAGGAATAAATGTTTGTAAAAACAGATCTGTTGTCTGTTATTTATTTACACAACCTTGCTTTTCCAGAACTTGCACTGGTTAAGATGACTTGGAAGTCGGGATTTCATATTTCAGACCTCAGATCACAAAGCGTTAAACAGTCTTTCCCCGGACCCCTTCATTAAGGCTTGATTTATACTGCTGCATCGAGGTTACGATGTAGCACAGTGTAGCATGTACTGTCATACTACGTAGCCTACACCGGCATGTGAAGTTAAACTTCTCTGTTGGTCTCCGCGTTGCAATTGCAATCAAGCTGACCAATCACAGATCTTGCATCTGTGTCATGTAGTTACATTTTGCAGAGGTGCACCCCAGCTATGGCGCAGGGTATGGCGTGGTCAACCAGCTATGGTGTTATACATTGACCCTGTTTAGAAAGGCCGAACGCAAATGGAAACGGGACAGGCTACAGGTCTTATTCCATATGTTCAAAGACTCTTACTGCATACCAGAATGCTGCAAAGTCTGCAAAAGCAGCTTATTTTTCAAATCTAATTGAATCTAATTACTCCAACCCCAAGGTCCTGTTTTCAGTCATTCAAGCTGTTATACAGCCTCCTGTTAACACATTGTCTATTGCCTCAGAGGCTCTATCTGACGACTTCCTAAGATTTTTTATTAACAAAATCACTAAACAACGACTTAGTGTATGTCCTAATTCATATATCCATCCGATCTTGACACCTGTTGCTGGCTTTTGGGAGGTTTTTGATCCTATCAATCTTGAGTCACTGAAGGACATGATTGTCAAGCTCAAACCGTCACTGTCCTATTGATATTATCCACCTGAGATATTTAAAACTTATTGAATCAGCTGGGCTAGGTATGGTTTCTTTTATCAACAAGAATCTCAAATCAGGCTCTCTTCCTGCCAATCTTAGTGGCCACGGTCACACCTCTACGTAAGAAGCCTTCAATAGATCCCTCTGTTTAAAAAAATTTCTGACCCATTTCTGTTTTACCCTTCATTTCTAAACTATTAGAGAAAATTGTGTTAAATCAACTCCCAACATTTTTAGTAAAAAAAAAAGGTATTTTTGAGGTCTTTCAATCTGGTTTTAGGTCTGCCCACAGCACTGAGTCCGCCCTCCTGAGAGTGCTAAATTATATTTATCTCTACTGATTCTGGAGACTCCGTTGTTCTTGTTCTTTTAGACCTCTCGGCAGCCTTCAAAACCATTGACCACCCTACTTTCTTAGCTAGACTAGAGTCCTGGGTGGGTACAAGGGCATCGGTTTTTACTTGGTTTCAGTCATACCTGTCTGACAGGAAGTTCTCAGTAAAGATGGGCAACTTCTCCAGCTCTGACACCCCTCACATGTGGGCTTCCACAGGGCTTCATTTTGTCCCCTTCCTTATTTTCTCTCTATATGCTACCTCTGGGCTCCATCCTAAGGAAGAGGTCAAAGCATGGTTAGCCCAAAATTTCCTCTCTAAATGAAGGGAAGACTGAGGTTATTGTTTTTGGCCCAAATGAAAATTCTCAGCACCTAAATCCTGAGCTAGAGAGCTTATCAGCTTTTAAATCCACAAGAGTGCGGAACCTGGGCATACTTGTAGACCAATCTCTAACATTTTATAAACACATTTCATCTGTGATCACCGCTAGTTTGTAAACTTCGTTTACTTTCTAAAATTAGAGGCTTTCTTACTCTTAAAACCCTAGAAATGGCTGTTCACGCTTTAATTACATGTCGGCTAGACTACTGCTATTCTCTATATTGCGGTATATCAAGCCCCCAAATCGCCCGTCTTCAGCTAGTCCAAAACGCTGTGGCCAGACTCATCCCCAAATGTCGGAGATATGACCATATCACTCCGATTCGCAAATCGTTGCACTGGCTGTCAATTCGACAGAGAATAGATTTTAAAATTTTACTCCTTGTTTTTAAATCTCTACATAACCTAGCCCCGGTCTATCTCTCTGAACTTGTCCATCCTTACACCCCATCCCGAAGCCTATGATCTCTTGATCAAGCTTTGCTGGTAGTCCCCTGGGTTAGACCCAAGCGTAGAGGTGAGCGTGCTTTTTCGGTGGCAGGCCCGCGTCTCTGGAACTCCATGCCCCTACAGATTAGAATGGCCCCTACCTTGTCTGTTTTTAAGTCTTTATTAAAAACCCACCTGTTCTCTTCAGCATACTAACCTACATCTCTTGCTGATTTTTATTTTTAGCCTACATTTTATACTGCTTCCATACTTGTGTTATTGTGTGTTGTGATAGGTATTTTTTATCACTTTCTTTTTAGATTTATTACTCTTCTGTAAAGCACTTTGGTCAGCCTAGTGGCTGTTGTAAATGCGCTATATAAATAAAATGACCTTAACCCAGGAATGTAAATTTGCATTTAGGCAGCACAGTTTCAACGCTGCCTGGGATAAATCAGATTAATCTGCCACATCGCTCTACAGTGACTTTTTGTGTTCAGATCTGATGCCTATAAATTCAATCACGCAAGTAAAGTCAGTGAGCGTTATCATCCCATGCATGATCCGGCCTCCGTGCTGGATGAACAGTGTGAAAAAAATCAGAGGCTGGGCAATGTGGTTGGATGAACAATCTGGACGTAACCAGTCATCCCACAGATCTGTACAAGAAGTTGCAGAGCTGCTGATAAAGCAGGATTAAAGGGAATTGGGGAGTAAAAAAAGGCAGAACTTCCAGAGTCAGAAACTTAATGCTGCATTTATACTTTGGGTAGAAACTTGGATATCATTAGCGATTAAATACCTTTAATTGCTTGTTCGAGGGTGGTCCCAGGGTTCCTTTGCAGGGTTCCTTCAAGTCTTGAATGTAGTATGTTTATATGAATGATTAACAGTCTGTGGAAACTTTAGTGTATTGTTCTGAAGCTTTTTACCTTTTGAGGTAGTAGGGTTATGAAACCGTTTCTATGTTCAATAGGTAAAAATAGGTGACTATTCTTGATGAATGAAATGTCATAATGTACAGACTAGGACAAGACAAATGGTCAGGGAATCTACATTATTCAAGGTTATCTTATTTTGATGGTGTTGTATGAAGGAGTGTGTGCATTAGTCTCGTCACCACTATGAACATAATCTAAGAGAATGCATGACTAAGTCATTGTGGCATGTTGTAGAGCACAGGGAAACTCACCACAGATACTTTACTACTTTCTAATGCCTTAAATACACTACAACTTTCAATTACAACAACTGCTGTACTGCTCACATTATACAATGTTCTGGTTTGCAATTTGTCTTGTTGATGGGTGTTGTGCTCACACTACCACCGGGCGCAGACGAGGTACACAGATTGCACGATCTTGAGGGATCCGTGACAAAATAAGTCTCATGAAAACACTTGCTTTTATTTCACATGACTTTGTCAGGAAATTGTGCTTCAGAAAGACCAGCAGGTTTTATACAAGTTGTGTGTGCAGTGATTTTTGGGGGGAATAAAACTGAGAAAAACTAAATATTTAGGAGATAATGTTTTAGGGAGACGTGGGCAACAGTGATTTTATGTATTACAAATAGATGTTTTGATAATGGTTAATAGTGTAGGTATAGCCTGTTATGCCAATTCCAAATGTATAATTGGATACCTCAAGGTTTCTGTTCTCTCATATGAAGCTAAAATTGTTTTTATATTCCCATATTCAACAGATATTCACCAATATCTTTGAAAATAACTTTTTCTGTGATTGACATAAACACATCAAACAAAGACTGATTTATTTCATAAATGCCTGGCAAAGTTACAACCTTGGTGTTCAACAGAAAATCTAAGGATGTGGTAGAAATTCCTAAAATCGGGAATAGCGCCTTTAGAGTTTTAAATCAATATTCATTGTTTGATATAGACACATCAAAGACAGTCTGAGTTATTCTATCAATTGATTTGTTTAAAAAATCTAAATGATACTTTTAAAATTTAGAAAAGCATACAAATATATAGTGTACCTCTGGTAGGGATCTGCTAAAGAATATGGCACACTTGAGAATGAAAAGTGGCATTTTTGATGTAGTAATGTGCCTATGGTAACTAAGCAGCAGGCTGCTAGAGTGAAGGTGAGATGTTTGAGGGCCTGATGCCGTACCAGTGTCTTAGAGGGCCTGATGCTGTACCAGTGTCTTAGAGGGCCTGATGCCGTACCAGTGTCTTAGAGGGCCTGATGCCGTACCAGTGTCTTAGAGGGCCTGATGCCGTACCAGTGTCTTAGAGGGCCTGATGCCGTACCAGTGTCTTAGAGGGCCTGATGCCGTACCAGCGTCTTAGAGGGCCTGATGCCGTACCAGCGTCTTAGAGGGCCTGATGCCGTACCAGTGTCTTAGAGGGCCTGATGCCGTACCAGTGGCAGAAGCGATATTGTTAATTCAGCACATTGTGTTGGAGGAGGATGGGGTTCAACACAATAGGATAGTGTGCTGTTAAAATAACATTGGGTTAACTGTCTTTTAACATCAGTTGTCCTGAAGGAACTCTTTCTGTCTCACATACACACACTACCTCCATTGACCAAAGTAAGGGGTTAGCTTAGAAATGTAAGTAATGTTTATTTTTATAGTGCTTTTCACAGGTAAAAAAATCACATATCACATGATATAATAAATGTTACAATACAGTACAATTAAAATACAAAATTAATAGTTTGGCAATCACGGCTTCCCGAACGGCTGCCTAACTAGCTGAAGAACGAGGAAACGGTGGCTGAAGTTACAGGGAACAGAGTATATTCCTCGAATACAGGCTAACTGGGTTGGAAGAGTGCCCCAAACAACAAATAGGCTATTCGCCCCTCTCTAACTCAACTCTGCCCAACACTGAACTTTCCCCCCACCTCTTCTCGAACTTGGCCAATTACTAACTAGGGCGATAACTTCCCCCAAAGACCCCCCCCAGCCCCGATGGTCTCTCTCGCTCGCCTTAGCTCTCCAGGGTCACCACAATAGATAGAGGGTCAAAAGCCTGTTACAAGAAGTAAACTTAAACTAATTTTTATGTCCACAGAGACAGTAGACTGTGTCGGAAGAGGCACTGTTCCAGAGTCTTGGTGCTACGGACTCTAGAACAGTCCTGCGTGTGCAAAGCCTAGTACGAGGAACATTCAAGAGGTTTAACATGTTAGAGCTTAGGGGGCGTGCTGAAGAATGTGCTTTAATATGCTTTTACAGAACGTTTTTGATTTCCAACGCTATTAGCATATATCTTTTGAATGTCTGGTGAATGTGGGAATATTAAAGCAATTTTACCTCTCTCTTACCGAGGTAAAGTTCGTTTTATAGTCAGACATTCAACAGACATTCAGTGTCAATGTATTGTACTATTGAAAACTGCAATCCTTTTTAAGTTCTTTTTATGAGTACAATGTATAGTCATAAAAAAATGTGCATTTACTCACATCACTATTTAAAATAATAGCAAAGGAACCTCACAAAAAATACAATTTCAATACAACTCCAAATAATTCTACAGAGAGTTGGACAACATATATCTTTCAATTTCAATTAAAGACAGTTTTTAATTTACAAAATGTTGGAAAAACACTTATTTGAAAATGTGCATTTATCCAAAAAATGTATAATAGAAACTTCATTACAGTTCCAAATTATTCTTCATAAGGCTGGACAACAACCTTTAAATTCCATGTCCAATCAAAATTGGATTTAAAAAAAGATCATCAAATTCTGTAAAAACACATTTAATTGAAATACAGTGCCTTGCAAAAGTATTCGGCCCCCTTGAACCTTTCGACATTTTGACACATTTCAGGCTTCAAACATAAAGATATGAAACTGTAATTTTTGTGAATAAATCAACAACAAGTGGGACACAATCATGAAGTGTAACGAAATTTACTGCATATTTCAAACTTTTTTAACAAATAAAAACAGAACAATTGGGCATGCAAAATTATTTAGCCCCTTTAAGTTAATACTTTGGAGCGCTACCTTTTGCTGCGATTACAGCTGTAAGTCGCTTGGGGTATGTCTCTTATCAGTTTTGCAAATCGAGAGACTGACATTTTTGCCAATTCCTCCTTCCAAAACAGCTTGAGCTCAGTGAGGTTGGATGGAGAGCGTTTGTGAACAGCAGTTTTCAGTTCTTTCCACAGATTCGCGATTGGATTCAGGTCTGGACTTTGACTTGGCCATTCTAACACCTGGATATGTTTGTGAACCATTCCATTGTAGATTTTGCTTTATGTTTTGGATCATTGTCTTGTTGGATGACAAATCTCCATCCCAGTCTCAGGTCTTTTGCAGACTCCATCAGGTTTTCTTCCAGAATGGTCCTGTATTTGGCTCCATCCATCTTCCCATCAATTTTAGCCATCTTCCCTGTCCCTGCTGAATAGAAGCAGGCCCAAACCATGATGCTGCCACCACCATGTTTGACAGTGGCGATGGTTTGTTCAGGGTGATGAGCTGTGTTGCTTCTACGCCAAACATAACGTTTTGCATTTTTGCCAAAATGTTCGATTTTGGTTTTGTTAAGTGTTAAATTCATGCTGGTAAGATCTTTGTTGAAATGATGGTTCAGGAGTCGGGTTGCGGTTGATAATAGAATGTTTAATATAAAGTACTTCTCGTTACGGAAACAGGGTCATCTCATAACAAGGAAATCAAGACGTGGTGTGAAGAAATGCCCCGAATGCTCCTATGGATCTGGCTTATATAGCCTTTGCATTGTTGTTGCACAAACCTTCTAGAAGGTTCTCCTCAACTCGTGCTGGTTACCTCACTTCTATCTTCACAGGTTACTATCTCTTAATGTAAAGGCCACTGCTCCTAACCTTGAGTGTCCATACTACTTAGTGCACTCCTTTCTGAATAACTCAGTAACCCCTATCTGTCTAAATGTCCTGTCAGTAACTGTCCTGTTCTATTAGTCTGAATGGGATCTCCATGTATTAGACCTGTGATGGAATTACAGTCTAACCTACAATAGTTCA
>JACXGM010031098.1:0-13098 GCA_016801145.1 Umbra pygmaea
TCGCTTGCTTTGGTGAAATATATTATAGCGTAAAGTGCTGCACTGGTTAGCACCATTCCTTTCGTTCAAATGAAATAGCTGACTGGCAGTTGCAAAAAATAGTTTGATTTGAAACATTGTAAATCTTTCAAAATACTAATCAGTGGACAAACCACATTAACCAGTTGTAAAATGCCATGACCAAGATGTGCTTAACAAAGAATAGCAACATACACTCACTGGCCACTTATTTAGGGACAACTTGCTATTAACGGGTTAGGCCATATTTTGCATTCAATGCTTAATTCTTCATGGCATATATTCAACAAGTTGCTGTAAACTTTCTTCAGAGATTTTGGTCCATATTGATATCATTGCGTTATGCAGTTGCTGCACATCTATGATGCAAATGTCCTGACACCAAATCCCGAAAGTGCTCAATTGAATTGAGATCTGGTGACTGTGGGGGCCATTTAAGTAAAGTGAAATCATTTTCATGTTCAAGAAACCAGTTTGAGATTATGTGAGGTTTGTGACATGGCATAATATTGTGCTGGAAGTAGCCAATAAAAGATTGATACATTGTGGTTACGAAAGGATGGACATGGTCAGCAACAATACTCGGGTAGGCTGTGGTATTTATACAATGCTCAACTGGTACTAAGGGGCCCAAAGTGTGCAAATAATATATCCCCCACACCATTATACCATCACCACCAGCCTAAACCATTGATACAAGGCAGGATGGATCCATGTTTTCATGTTGTTTACGCCAAATTCAATTTCCTGTTCTTAGCTGACCGTGGCACACGGTGTGGTCTTCTGCTGCTGTAGCCAATCTGCTTCAAGGTTCAACGTGTTGTGCATTCAGAGATGCTCTTCTGCATACCTTGGTTGTAACGAGTGGTTATTTAAGTTACTGTTGTCTTTCTATCATCTAGAACCAGTTTGGTCATTCTCCTCTGACCTCTGCCATGAACAGGGCATTTTTGCCCAGAGAATTCTTTCGTCTTTTTCAGGACCATTCTCTGTAAACTCTAGAGATGGTTGTGTGGGAAAATCCCAGTAGATCAGCACTTTCTGAAATGCTCAAACCAGCCCATCTGGCACCAACAACCATGATACATTCAAAGTTAATTTAACTTAAATCCCCTTTCTTCCCCCTTCTGATGCTTGGGTTGAACTCAGATTGTTTTCACCATGTCTACATGCCTAAATGCATTTACTTCCTTCCACGTGATTGGCTGATTAGATATTTGTGTTACTGAGCAGTTGAACAGGTGTACTTAATGAAGTGGCAGATGAGTGTTTGCATTATTTACAGAGTTACTGTTTTAGATGGTAGTTATTAAGCAATGTACAACCTTTAACGGATGCATTACTCTTTCTATGTGTATTTAGCAATAGACCTAGCGATGCACTGCACATCTGTGTATGTAGCATTATGCCTAAATTAGGTAACCGTTTTATTATTATTAAACTTTTTTATACATTACTCATTTTATAGCACATGTTATACCCTTTGACAACTCCTGTGACCCATCAGTTAAAAAATGCTGATCTACAGTAAAATGTGTAGCAGTCCGTGTCACACCATTTTAAATTGCACGTTGAGTTGTTACTGAGTGTATGCAGGGAGCCAGCCGGTCTGAATATGCTTCCTCTCTGCACCGAACCGTATGTTCAGGTTGGATTGCTCCCTCACTTTCAGGAAGATGGCAGATGTCCTATTAGAGCATGGCTGGGAGTGTTACTGTATGTGGACAGAGAGGGCAGGACATACTAGTGTGTTGTTTTACTAGTTGGAGAGCATTTACCCCAAATGATAATGGCCCTGACCCCTGACCTTTGATCTATAGTCGGACAGAGACCTTGTCTGAATAACAGATCATGTTAATCTCCTCTAATACATAGCTAAACACATTGACTGCATTCCCTTGGCATGTTTCACAGAGAGACATTGTTCTTCTTATGCAGAAGTGTTAGTAAATTTCTAAGAGTTTCTTATAGACATCATCAGATTAGACTTAAGGTCATAACCATAACATTCAGCAATAAAGAAATTGTGCGACTATAGCAAGTGAGTCAAGAGCAGAGCTAGTTAGCTGTGAGTAGCTGATTCTAACCGGCTTCCCTGTCTCTCTCGCCCTGTCACTCTCACTTACGTTTCAGTTTCAACCTAGACAAACGCTTCTTCATTCATCTGTCTTCCTGTCTGTCAGTTATTTTTGGGAGAGGAGGAGGGGAGGAGGGGGCTGCTCCAGATTGTAGCTGAGTGTTGCCAACGCGTCCTGCTTCAACAGGCGGTCAGCTCCACGTTCGCCTCACCCACCTGCTGGCCAACAGGGACCGAATGACGGAGTTGGATGGATGCAGGAAGAGGTGATGAGGGTGTGTGGTGAGCCTTAAGTCCTTTAGCCGTAACATCTCCACGTACACTAACATGTTTACACTTGCCTGAGAAGGCTTTGTATACATGGCTCAGTGGATAACAAACCAGGGGCTGGACTCTAGAGACACAACGTCAGCCGACATCAGCTACTTTGCTCTCACAGCTTTTATTCTTTGTCAGACTTAGCAACCAAATAAATGTTCCACAACATTTAACCACCCTGTGACCTCATCATCCGACACCAGCTACCATGTGGACAGATGTTGCAGCCAGCCTATTAGAGGCATTCGCCCTGAATGATGGCAACGGATGCCTTGAAAGAGCACAGAACGTTTTTGAAATGTTTTGATTGCGGAGAACAGGGTTGGCGGCAGGCCTCTTTGTCAGGCCTGGCCATAACATCTGAAGGGCACGTTGTAGATGAGTGGGGGCAGGGTTTGACGACCAATCAAAACATGCTTTCTCTCATTTCCAAAAACACACAAAAAATAAAAAACTTCTGAATTTATGCGTTCCACTCAAACTGATTGACACAAGGATGAGTAAACACTTATGAGTACAGGATGCTTCTCTGTTCGATTCGGCTGGCTTTGAGTGCTGACATGGAGAAGGAGCTCACGAGTTGTTTATCATTGATTTGAGACGGCAATTTGGAAGCCGCTTACTGTCTGCTTGTGGGTATGCCTGAGACCCAAATACCAGAACCAGGTCTGCACCGATAGCTGTCTCGGCATGACACAACGAGACGGTATTTTAGGACCTGTCAGAAAAATCCTGCTCCATGTAACTGTGAAATTGGCACCCCCCCAACCACACACACACACACACACACACACAAAAACCATGGCTGGCCGATAACACAATATCACCGGCATCTAACAACCAGGCTCCCTTGACAGCAGAGTCTCTGTGAAAATGTCCTGTTAGTGAGACACCAGAGAAACAAGGCCAATGGCAACCATTGGAATCATGGACAAAATAATACATTTAAATCCATGTGTACGATACTGATCAACATTTGCAAGGTCAAAATACAGTTCTAATTGGCTTCACTTGCTCTCCATAGGAATGAATGGCATCTGTTAGTCCATTCATATACTGTCACAGATTTCTCCCATTGACGTGTGGAAAAATCTGTATATAAAGAGTTTTAGACCATGCCTTAGGCTAACCAGCTACGATGTGACTCATAAGCATTAGAGCCTGACCGATATATTGGCGGGCTGATATTATCGGCCGATATTAGGCATTTTCCAAACTATCGGTATCGGCAATTATAATGGCCGATAAATGAATATTTAAAAAATATATATCTTTTTTTTAAACTGCCTCTGCTGAACTGCGGTATCGGCAGTCCTATTGAGGACTGACTGTTTCGGTACACTACCTCATACACTGTATATCGTTAAAATGTTGCTGTTGTTGTTGTTATTTATCAGAACTTATAGAACTTAACAGAATATTTTTTTCAAGTCTTGTTCAAAGTTATATTTATGAAGCTATTAAGTCTATTAATACTGGTAACTTTTTTGTTGTTCAAATTACTTTTAAGTTTCATATCTTAAGTTTGTATTTTTATAGTTTGTATTTTTTATTTATTAGAACTTTAATATATTTTGATGTTCCTCTGTTCTGTTGTGACAATAAAACAAACAAGTTTATTTTTAAACTGCATTATTATATTATTTTAGTGTGAACTCTTAAATAACTACAAAGAACTAATGTTAGGGAAATCTGTTTGTTTTTTGTTACTCGTTTCTGGATTTTATATATATATCGGCCAATAAATGGGAATATCGAATTTTTAAATCACCAAATATTTGTATCGGTATCGGCCTTAAAAATCCTTTATCTGTTGGGCTCTAATAAGCATACAATATATCATTTCAAGTGAAAAAACTAACAGAAAATCCCAAAAAAGGCAAAAGGTACAAGAATGTGTACCTCTTTGTTTGACACTGAAATTGTTTGACAATAATATAAGAAGTCACTGGCATGAAATAATTTCAGTTACAACAAAATTCACAGCAACAAGTACTAGCCTGTTAGCTAGCCTGTTAGCTAGCTACAGATAGTGATCAATGACAGTATACAAGATGGACGGAGCCTTGCCATTAATTCCTATAGAGAGAAAGTGACTCACTTAGAAGCACTTTTTTGGTGATAGCCGAGCGTACTGTGCAGCTTCAAGCTGAGCGTGATGACGTAGATGTGACGTGAGCAACGTCTCTGAAAGTTGGAGTTCTTATCTTAGCCGTGCCAAGAGAAGTCTGAATCATTCCGCATCTTGCCTCTTGCAAAGAAATGAGAGCGTGAGTAGGAGATGTCCATGAGCGTAGGCGCAGGAGCAACTTATGGTAAGTATTCTGATGAAATATTTTGTCATTTTGACTGTATGCCTCCACATCCCCTGATTGCCTGCAAGCTTCTCCTGGACTATACGGTAATTCCTCTACTCTGCAACAGTAAGTCGGGTGGTTATGACGCAATAGTAAGATTATTTTCACAAAAAACTGCTGCTACAGGGCCATAACTTCAGATACAAGGTAATGGAGTTTTTTATACATTGTCCTGTTTCTTTAGAAATAAACAATGGACAAATGGAGTCTGTAAATGCTTCGGATGTAAATTTATTCGCTGTCAAAATGACCCCTAAAATGAATGGAATGCTAACGTAAGGTAGTTTCAGAATCCACCCAGGGCTGCTTTAACTTCCGGGTCTAAGCCTTCCCCTACAGTGTTACAGCTGTATCAGTATGCACACAACCTAGCGAAGTGCAAAGCATTGAATGCTGGTCATGGACAAGGTCCTGAGCCTTCATTCAACACCTTGCTCTCCTCTTGGTAGGGCGCATTCTTACACCGCCATAGCACTGGAGCTAGCTAGCAGGATAGTATTGTTGCTTTTCTAACTAAAATTATTTCATTTCTGTGTATTCTTACCCATTTCGTCATACAGTTTCAATGTTAAATTGTAGATTAGGCTCCCTTGACAAACACAATATCTTTCCTTTGTGTATACAACGACAACACAGTGCCATTGCTTGAACTTCGGGAGGTCAGCATCGGCGGGGTAAAAGCAAAATATATTATGACTTTGAGCACAGCGGAGAGCTGCTTTCTGAGAGTTTGTGCGTCTATGGTAGAGACGTCGCTAGTTTGGGAGCAAACGCCTGCCCCATAGGAAATGAATGGCACAGCCGGTGCAATAATGTCTCAAGAGTTCAACAGCCTACAGTCTTTGGGACCTGTCTTTTATAGACTGGCGTACCACTACCTGCAGTCCAATGGTAACAGTATGAACAGGTTTTTTCTGGGGTCTGTTGGAGCTTATTGGGTGGCTGGGCTTTGTTTCGGAATTTCTAAAAGTACAGGTCCAGCATCTAGCTAATTTTAAGTAGTTCTTGACTTCTGCAGCAGAATATGACGTTATCGCGGATAAGGTTATCATAGCATTGTATGACAATTTCACATGTGATGTGTGTTTATGAATGAATACTTCTCATCACTTGAACAGTGGAAAATATTTGGGATATGCACACAAGCAAATATACTAACATGTCATTTCTCATTACCTTAAGAGTCATGCATGATGGTGGTAATGTTGAAAGAGTGGGCAAGAATTCCTCCACAGCAATGTGAAATGTGACACAACCATTTACAGCTGGAAGTCCATTTCTCACAGGGGAGGCATTGGATTATATAATTATTAAAAGGTTTTGTATAGTATTAAATCAAGTTCCATTTATTCACATTTGGCTTTGGATGAAGATTTGAAAATGTCAAATGAGCAATTTCAAAATAGGACAAAAGAGAACAAATTCGTTTTCATGGTACTGTACTGTATTTTAATTAATTGCTACGTCTCTCAAAGCTTCTAGCTTGATCTCAGCAGGCAGATGGGAAATGTTGATGATCTCAAAGTATGGCCATGGCCAGCAACTCAACCTGTTCCACCCACTTAATAAATCTATGTCCAACATAGTGCAGCATGTCTTATGATGGGAATACACTCAGTTTGTTTTATTTATTAGTGTAAATATAGGAAGCTTATCAGCTTTAGCCTCCTCTGCATCTTTCATAGATTCCTGCACATTTTATGTTGTCCACTTTCAGCCCAGACCAGTACCGTAGTTGTAATATGTGTTAAACATCATGCTGTTCTTTGGAGGAATTGCAGTATATAGATGTCATGAGTATCCAAGTCAAAATCTGTATCTAAAAGCCATGTTAATACTGTACGATGTTGGGGAACGGTATCAGGCATTTCATGAACACCTTAATGGCAGAGGGAGAGAGCGCTCTATTATGATTGATTTGATTGATTCGAAATTATCTTTTTGGGGTATTCCTTAAAAATATGAGCATGTGAGGACTGGAACGCCTTTTAAAGGCTTGTTAATGAAAATCACATCTGCTTGCCTTGTTGTTTGGTAATACAATTTCTTATTTTTCAATGTCTCCATGCCATTATCTTGTTGTACCATCTCCATGGTTTCACATCAAGGGGGTGTGGCCAGCTGTACACTAACAGACACTATTTGTCATTCTAGTAGTTCTGTATTAGCAACAGAGGCCTGTTTTCTTTACTGCTGTTTACAGAGTTCTCTTTAGTCCTAGTCTACTGCAGGTTTGCTAGTTTTCCCAGCATAATTCTTTCTGTTCTCGTGGGTGTCGACTCCGCCCGCCGCTAAGTTATATTTTTTGGGTATTATGCTTTGATCCGGTTAGTCAGTGAGGTCATATCCACCTCAGCTGGTTAATCTTCATGTGTGGAGAACTTTCTTAAGATCTTGCAGCAGATTTCCTATCCTGTTGCTTTACAGGAAAGCAGAACCATGAAAGCCATTTCCTCCCATTTCAGGTAGAGATACAGTACAGTTAATTCTGCTGAAGAGGTGTCCAGGCTTTTTGTGAGTGCTTTCTAGAGGGATGGAAATAGTTTCCATTGATGTTGTGACTGATGATACTCTGGGTACATTGGCACATGCTCATACTCTATTGACTGATGATACTCTGGGTACACTGGCACATGCTCATACTCTATTGACTGATGATACTCTGGGTACACTGGCACATGCTCATACTCTATTGACTGATGATACTCTGGGTACACTGGCACATGCTCATACTCTATTGTTGATAATGGACTTGGTGGTGAGATTATCCCTTTGTCCCTTTTTACCTTAATCCTAAACCTAATTCTAACTACTACTCTAACATTTGTCCTAACCTTAACGCTGATTTACCCCAAGTGTGGGGATGTTTTAGTGTCTGTTTAAATGGTAAAACCTGAAACCCCCACAGTGGCTGTGGTAGTGATCATGAAGACGCTGTGAAATCGTTGAGCATTCCTCCACTTTACCTCAGAGGTAAGCATGGGCATTTGAGTCCTGGCAGGAACAAACTCGAAACAACACCCTACATTTACATGACAGTCATTTAGCATATCCTACTGCATCGCAAACATTTAGCCTCCCTACAGCACAGGACAAAAGGACCAAACATGAATAATGGGTTATTTAATCCCTTCACCAGTATGTGTTGTACTGAGCTCTGCTTAGTTTTGTTATGACACTTCACCTGTCGTATTGTCTTCCCACAGTACCTTGCCTTTTTATAGCTTGGTTTCATCCTCACAGGGGTAGCTAGCCTTCCATAGCACAATATACATGCTGTCAGATAGCTGCCAAAATGCAATTTCTTAGCATCTTTAGTCAGTGTCTTATTTTTGCAACTTGTGGTACTGTAGGTATGATGGTGAATCCATTAAAGATAAAGTCCGCGATGTTCATAATTACAAAACTATTTTTAGCCCCCCCTATTTAAGTCTGAATGTGTAATATATTGTCTATATTATATGTACAATCTAAGTAGAATCATCTTCTTATCGTAGTTTGAAACCTGACGGTGTTTCTTGGCTATTGTAGGCATTCCCTTACTAGTGATTCATTAACGATTCGTTCTTTTTTAACACATTTTTTGAAAGACTGGTGCGTACGTTTTATATTGTATCGTTCATTTCGTTCTGTTTTGTGCAGGCGCATTACTTTGATCCAGTATACTAATCGTTAGTACATGAATTATTAATTTTGTTATTTTCACACAGGTGCACTACTTCTATGATGTAATACACCTGTGTGATATACTGCTTGGTACTAGTAACTGTATCGTTCATTTCGTTCTTTTTGGCGCAGGCGAATTATTTCTATGATCCAGTGTACTGCTCAGTGCTATACTGAAATGTTCATAATGTTCTTTTTGGTGCAGGCACATATTACTCTATTATTCAGTACGGTTTTGTTGTTGGATTTGTACATGCTTGCTCATCACTGTAGATTGAGAGACTGAAGACTCACAGAATTGTACCATTTAACTAGTCTGACCAAATGTTAGTAATTTAGCAAATCAACTTTTATCACAGCTTACATGGATCTGTTGATCCTGTTATAGGATATGAGGTACAAAGATACAAGTCTGTAAAAAGAATCGAACTTTGCATTATTATCCCTTACCAAACATCAGGCAGGGAATTCCCAACAAATGTGTGATGTATGATTTGCTAACGTAGGGGACGTCCCATTGACAGAGCTGTCAATGAAAGCTGAGGTATATGGTGACGTCTAATGAGTTTGCAGAGTGGGAAAAACCTCTAAAACAAGAAAGAAAATATAAACCTAGACACTTTAGAGAAAAAAATGAAGTCCTGAGCGGGGACCTGTTTTAGCTCTAGGGCCCCTAAATTCACATTCTTTAGAACCTAGAGGCCTAAATAGTTCTAAATATCTGCCTACAATCGCGGAAGGCATCTTTAAGGCTATCGGTCAATCAAATCGCTCCCTGTCTCTGTGAATCAGTAGATGGGAAGTGAAGCAGGAGCGAGGCTAGCAACCAGGAGGCCATATACAAACTACAGTGGTACAATATCAAGGCTACCCACACAATGCTGGCTCTGAGACAGTTAGCCAGTGGTTATGGATGGGTGTGCATCTGTGCGTCTTGGTATTTTCCTGCTTGAGAGAAGCAGAAGTATGCCCTTGAATCCCATTTGTCCACAGAATGAAACTAACTAGTGAGTTCATTCTGCTTTTGTTGGCTATGATAATTCCAATGTTATGAAATTGAAAATATTTTTGCCGGGGGCAGTTAATGGGTAATAGTGATAAATAAATAATAATAATAATAATAACAGCCATCATCTATGCAGCAGCATTATATTTATGCACTGGCTTTGATAAAAGCCAAACTGTCCCTCTTTAGTGCCAGATGATGCACAGGGTAAACCTTTAAAGCAGCTAAAATTGGATGGTAACATATTTATCAGCTGGTACTTAGAAGAACTGGTGTTTGTTTGTTTGTGTACATGTGCACGTTTGTATCTGTGTGATTATACTAAATATGTACCCACTGCAAATCAAGAAAAGTGAGCAATGTGAACTTGAGGCTACAGATAGTGTTATATTCTGGTTGAGGGTTTAGATTAAGATTCATTAAACATTAGATTTAGGGTTAAAGGTTACATTTATATAGGTTTAGAAATACTGTAGGGTTCTTGAAATACCCTATGGCTTTTCAACTGCTGCTAAACCTTTTTAGTCACGTAACCTTTCAGAACCTTTTTTAATTTGTTGGTGTTGCTTTGCCCTGTGGATTTGTAATATTGCCAATTTACCTTGTGCTTCAGATGGCCAGTCCACTACTGCTGACATCATCTATTTTTAATACATACATTTCTTTATTTTTTGTAGTATTTCCCTATTTTTCTCCCCTCTCAATTCCCTCTAATCCTGCCTTGTTGCCAGCTCTGCAACTCCCTGGACAGATCTGTGGGATGGCGAAGGGCACACACATGGTTCATCCAACCACGTGTTGCCTTCTGCCATTTCTTTTCACACTGCAAATCCAACATGAAACCTTTAGTCGGGTCATGCACAGGATGATTAAGTTCACCAACTATACTATAGAGTTTCAAGACATTTTATATGTTGTAAAGAACTGAAAATGGTCATTTGTTGAATTTTCAGCATTAGCTAGTTCAATCAAACACAAGTTACATGTTTAACATAGGACCCCTTCTTTGATATCACCTTCACAATTCTTGCATCCATTGAACTTGTGAGTTTATGGAGATTTTCAGCTTGAATTTCTTTGCAGGATGTCAGAATAGCCTCCCAGAGCTGCTGTTTTGATGCTAACTGCCTCCCACCCTTATAGATCTTTTGCTTGAGGATGCTCCGAAGTTTCTCAATAGGGTTGAGGTCAGGGGAGGATGGGGGCCACACCATGAGTTTCTCTCCTTTTATGCCCATAGCAGCCAATGACACAAAGGTATTCTTTGCAGCATGAGAGTGCATTGTCATGCATGAATATGATTGTGCTACGGAAGGCACGGTTCATCTTTTTGTACCATGGAAGTGGTCAGTCAGAAAGTCTATATACTTTGTTTATAGTGTATACACAGTATTGTGTATACACTATATACATTTTCACACCTTCAGGGCCCCTAAAGGGGCCTACCAGCTCTCTCCCCATGATTCTGGCCAAAAACATGTCTCCGCCACCTCCTTGCAGATGTCGCAGCCCTATTGGGACATGGTGGCCATCTACCAACCATCTACTACTCCATCCATCTGGACCATCCAAGGTTGCACGGCACTCATCAGTTAACAAGACTGTTTGAAAATTAGTCTTCACGTATTTCTGGGCCCACTGCAACCATTTCTGCTTGTGAGCATTGGTTAGGTGTGGCCCACTAGTAGGTTTATACACAACTTAAAGCCTCTGGAGGATCCTACACCTTGAGGGTCGAGGCACCAGCAGCTTCAAATACTTTAGCTTCTTTTTAATGGCATTTTAGTAGCTGCTCTCTTAATTTGATGAATTTGTCTGGCAGTAACCTTCCTCATTATGCCTTTATCTGCAAGAACCCATCTGTTCTCTAAATCAGCCACAAATCGCTTCACAGTACAATGATCACGCTTAAGTTTTTGCGAAATATCTATTTTTTTCATACCTTGTCCAAGGCATTGCACTATTTGATGCTTTTCTGCAGCAGAAATCCTTTTCTTTCCCATATTTCTTGAAATCTTTGGCCTGCTTAATAAGGTGGAACATCCTTCTTAAGTAGTTTTACTTTAATTGGGCTCACCTGGCAAACTAATTATGGTGTCTGAGATTGATTTCATTGATCCAAAGAGCCCAGAGACACAATTCCATCCATGAGTTTGATTGAAAAACTAAATATTTAATGTTCACCACACTTAATTCCAATTTGCATAATAATTTGGAATGCGGTGTAGACACAAGGAGTCGCTGGAGAGCCATGTGGCAGGATAATCTGATTTATCTAACCCAAATCCCAGCCAACGCTTTGCCATTTTTTGCTGCTTCATGCAGGAGGCCCGGGGAAAGTTAGAAAACCCATAGTCAGACTCGAACCCTTGACTATCATGCCTGTTGTGCAATGCAGTGACTTAGCCCACTATGCCACGTGAACCCCCCATATACATTTTTTACACTGATTATTCTTTACAAACTCATGCTTTTAATGGATGTGATTCTCTTTTAAATTTTTCTGCTCCAAATATGAATTGGTTTCCTCATACCTGCGGAAAGCAACTTTTGTACTCATATGTACATAATATAAAGACTTAGTGTTAAAGGTCCAATATGTAATATATGTACTGTAATAAATTCAAAAATGATGCCAATGCCTCATCAGATATTAAGTAAACATGTTAAGCTGAAAAACTATCTTTTCTGACAACAACGTTAATGTCAGTATTTTTTCTTTTTGAAATGTACGTTTCGTGACAGAATTTATGTTTATGTTTTGTCCTGTGTGTTATCAACTGCCCATTTTGACAGCGCGACCGGTTTGCCAGGCATACCTGTAAAAACGCAAACCCAGCGCGCTACAGCCATGGAAGCAGCAAACAAACAAACGAGATCAACAGAGAGAGATTATACACAACCTAATAAACCTCAGCATGTTTCTAAATGGTTGCATGACCAGAGACGTAGTAAAACATGGTTCGCATGTCATGGTTGCGCTGGTTTTGTTTGTCACATTAGTTAGGATTCTGGGTAGGAGGGGGCGGAGAAAGACGACTTTCAGGTATTTTGAATATGGACTGCAGTACCCATTTTAAACACTGGTTGTCCGTTTTACATATTGGACCTTTAAGGGTGGCTATTAAGGATCTTAGTTCATAATCACTTCAATATTGTAAGGCAATATTTCCTTTTCTTTTTTCCTGTTATCTTTGGCTCTATATGTATTCTGTCTGTCATAATGTAGATGTACAGGGCCTATTGTATTACTTATACACTGATAAAACAATTATGCAGTTTGTCAGTACACAGGACAGAAAAATAAATGAAGTACTCAGAGGAAACTGAGGGGTTTGGAATTATATCAAACCCCTCCCTGTACACTCTCAGAAAAAAAGTACAAAACAGTACCTTTAAGGTACACAAGCTTGTCACTGGGGTGGTACCCTCAAAGGTACATTTTTGTACCTTTAGTAAGAGGAAGAGCTTGCATAATTGTACCTTCATGGTGCATAATTGTACCTTCAAGAAACATTTTTGTACTTTTAAGTGAACATTTGCTATGTTTGTACCTTATTGTAACAAAAATGGACCTGCATTGTACCTCTTTTTCTGACAGTGTATATCAAACCCCTCCCTGTATATCAAACCCCTCTCTGTATATCAAACCCCTC
>JACXGM010031099.1:0-13069 GCA_016801145.1 Umbra pygmaea
CAAAGTACTGAAACCTATGACATATTAGATATCAAAGTACTGAAACCTATGACATATTAGATATCAAAGTACTGAAACCTATGACATATTAGATATCAAAGTACTGAAACCTATGACATATTAGATATCAAAGTACTGAAACCTATGACATATTAGATATCAAAGTACTGAAACCTATGACATATTAGACTTTCTCTCTTGCACACACAAACTCACTGCCAGACAAGCTAAACTCATTTTTTACATTTTGATGTAAACAGCCCTCAGACCCCAGTGGGAGTCTGTGTTACTAATGTGGACATCGGGCTCAAGTTCCATGTGGACGATGACAATAGGACACTTGATTATGTTCGTCCTCATAGTCCTTCTGGTCTAATCAACATCCGTTACAGAATCTACAGTCATAGCTAACATCTCTATCCCCACAATCTTTACAGTAGAAGAAATATAAAAGTTACAGACGTAGATGACTATCCCACTTACCTCAGTCATCATGAATGGCTTTGACTGGTTGGTCTGGAACCTCATCATGATGAGAAAACACCCACATCCATGGAGATGCCCAGATAGGTCCAGAGATGCTTGACTGGTCACTTTCCACAGTTTTGAAGACAGTACAACCTAGGAATGTAACGATATGTGATAAGAAACTGAAATCGTGTAACTCAGATCCACAAACCTGTGTCGCGGTCTGAGAAGGCAGAATTGCGACACAGCCCTTCCAACTCTCAGAGTTATCCTTCCTGTCCAGATCTAATGCAACCACATCTTTAAATTGCTATTAGTATTATTTGAAGTGAACATTGTAAAATATGTAGACCTATACCACAAAACTAGTTGATGATAAATTACTTAATTTTACCTGTAAGCATCCTACAATTACGTGTCATTGACTACCGTTCCAATCATGTGATGCCTACCTGCAAAGGTTGAGCTAGTTGAAGAACATTTCTGCAGATCAATAAAAATACTTAAATAATCTTAATTTTGTTTTCCAGAATGTAAGGTCTAGAAATGTCTGAAATCTCGTTTTCCAAGATCTCAAAGAAATTTGACGTTCAAATTTTTGTTCAATTATATTTTCTCGAAAGAAGCCATAAGCGCTTTCTCTGAGCATTTAGTTAGCAACTGCTGGCAGATTATAGTAATAGCAGGTGATTGCAGCAGTTCCATTAGTTTCCTTCACAGCAACGCAGCTACTTTGATCGTTAGTTACCTTTATAAGCTTAGTCTGTTAGTGAGTTTTGTTTATGATATTTCATTTGTGTCCTTGCAGCTTTGTTTACTAAAACATATTTATTGTGATCAGTATGAAATTGTGCATCTCTCAGTACCTCAAAGCAACGAAAATAATGACCCACTCATTGAGCAGTTAATCTCCACATTCTCGTTCTGTTTCATTAGCGCAGACAGTCTGGAGCCATGTTTTACTTTTGAACAATTATTTCTACCGACTGAACAGCCAGGCTTTGTGGAGATTCTTCTAACTAGTTTGAACTGCTGGTCGCGACTTTGAAACAGAAGACATTTAATTTACTTTGTAAATGTAAGAGAACTTGATTGAAGAAGGATTTTCAACATGCCCGAATCATCTCCACAATGGAGTTTAGTTCCATTTGTCTTTCAACACTATTTTGTTACAAAGACAACATACTGTAAGTCTTATAGCTTTGGGTATTCATTTATTTTACTTAGGTATATTGTTAATAATTGCATAGTTAATATTGTTCTTTGGTCAGTTTATACAGGTTTTTAATGTTATTTACTAAATTACAAAAATTCCATAAGAGTCAAAAGCTTTTATTGATTGTTACATGAAGTTTATGAAAACAGTCAATATTTGCAGTGTTGACCCTTCTTTTTCAAGACCTCTGCAATCTGCCCTGGCTTGCTGTCAATTAACTTCTGGGCCCCATACTGACTGATGGCATCCCATTCTTGCATGATCAATGCTCAGAGTTTGTCAGAATTTGTTTTTGTCCACTTGCCTTTTGAGGATCGATCACAAGTTCTCAACAGGTTTAAAGTCTGGTGAGTTTCCTGGCCATGGACCCAAAATGTCTATGTTTTTTTCCCTGAGCCACTTAGTTATCAATTTTGCTTTATGACAAGGTGCTCCATTATGCTGGAAAAGGCATTGGTTATCATCAAACCTTTCCTGGAAGGTTGGGAGAAGTTGCTATTGGAGGATGTGTTGGTACCATTCTTTATACATGGCTGTGTTCGTTGACAAAATTGTGCATGACCCCACTCCCTTGGCTGAGAAGCAACCCCATACATGACTGGTCTCAGGATGCTTTACTGTTGGCATGACACAGGACTGATGGTAGCGCTCACCCTGTCTTCTCCGGACAAGGTTTTTTCCGGATGGCCCTAACAAACGGAAATGGGATTCATCAAAGAAAACAACTTTACTGCAGTCCTCAGCAGTCCAATCTATGCACCTTTTGAAGAATATCAGTCTGTCCCTGATGTTTTTTCCTGGAGGGAAGTGGCTTCTTTGCTTCCCTTCTTTACACCAGGCCTTCCTCCAGAAGTCATCGCCTCACTGTGTGTGCTCTGCACTGGTGGTGCCCCAATCCTACAGCTGAATCAACTAGGAGACGGTCCTGGCGCTTGCTGGACTTTCTTGGGTGCCCTGGTGCCTTCTTCACAGCAGTTTAACCTCTCTCCTTGAAATTGTTGATGATGCGATAAATGGTTGATTTAGGTGCAATCTTACTAGCAGCAATATCCTTGCCTCTGACGCTCTTTTTGTGCAAAGCAATGATGATGGCACATGTTTTCTTGCAGGTACAGTAACCATAGTTGACAAAGGAAGAACAATGATTTCAAGCACCGCCCTCCTTTTAAAGTGTCCTGTCAGTTATTCTAACTCAATCAGCATGACAGAGTGATCTCCAGCCTTGTCCTCATCAACAGTCTAACAAGACAATCACTGACTTGGTGGCAGCTGGTCCTTTTGGGGTAGGGCTAAAATGCAGTGAAAATGTTTTTTTGGGTTTACTTTCATTTTCATGGCAAATAGGGACTTTGCAATTCATTGCAATTAATCTGAGCACTCTTCATCTCATTGAGTATATGCAAATTGCAGTCATCAACATTGAGGCAGAAGAATGCTTCTGAGCAATAGTGAAAATAAGTATACGTGTCCCTCTCAAAACTTTTGACCATGACTGTACACTTTGTCTGACCACATGGCTCTACTGATTCGCCTTTACTAAGAATGTCTTCAGACTTTGTCTCACCTTAAAGGTCCCTACAAAAGCAAGTGTCTCAGGAAGGCAAGGATGATTATCACTGATGCCAGCCATCATAGTCACAGCGTATTCCAGCCACTCAGGTCCACTATAAACCACCAGTAAAGAAACAACCTGTTAAAAAAGAAAACAGTCAGACTTGGTAACATCTTCTATCCTCAGACCAACAATTTTCACCCTCCATAGACAACAACACCTCTGCAAATACACTATGAACTATAGTGCAAACAGTCAAATTCACCTTGACCATCACACATATATATATATTTTTGTAACTTTTTACATGTACACAAATGTATACAGTAAAGACTCTTTGTCTTTTTGCTTTTTTATATTGTATTGTTTCTGCTGGAGCCATGGCATAAGAGTTTCACTGCACATGCAATAAGGTCTGCGTTTCTGTGGAACTTACCAATAAACTAAAATGAACACCATTGCTGTCCTACACTTCCTATCTGGAGACATTGCAATTTGTATTCCAACAAATGCAAAATACATTGCAAAATATGATGCCATTGCTACCGCACTGGACAACACCCTATCCCGACTGGACAAGAGGTGAGATATGAGGGAGTTGTTCATCAACTTCAGCTTAGCCGTCAACATAATAGTGCCTTCAAAGCCTTTCAGGAAGCTGAGAGACCTGGGGCTAAACGCAGACATGCACAACTGGATCGCTGAATTTCACAAGGGCTTACACCAGGTGGTAAAGGGTCATCAAAGTACCAACCATCAACACGGAGACCCCCAACTGCATGGCCACCAGCCGCGGTCGGTGGATCTTAATTGGGGAGGAGGGGCTCGTATTACGCTCGGGACCGGACTGAATGGAATGGTGCGCAACGAACAAAACCAATTGTTTTTTTGTTTTGCACACTGGGTTTTGTGCGTTGCGCACCATTCCATTCACTCCAGTCCCGAGCGTAATACGAGCCCGTCCTCCCCAATTAAGATCCACCGACTGCGGCTGATGGCCACCTATGATTCAACTCAGTAATCAAGCCTGCTGACAATAAAATCAAGCGGAGAAAAGTGCACGCCCATTAACAAATCCCAGAGGATCTGAAATAGTCAGCAGGTTTACCGGTGCTGTGCTGAAGGACTAACAGCTCCTCTTTACCATCAGGTGGCCAAATGACTTCAGCATGTACCAGAAGTTTCTCAATACCTCAACAGATGCATGTTGGAGAGCATTCTGCCTCAAACTCCTGGTAAAGAAAACGCGATGCCTACATCCATCTGGTTATTCAAAGGGTGCCAATGGAAGAGACGCAATACCAGAGCCACAGCATCTGCTTCCCAGGACTCCTATGCTGAATGGACAGAGACTGTTCATAAGTGTGTCTGGACTGAGAGACTGATAAAGCATCCACCCCCTGGCCTGGACACAGTTAAACTAAATATCTCTGATCTACACCAAAACATTTCTACGATCACCAATTTCATCAAACACACACACAAATACAAACAAATACATATATGAACACACACATACATATAGAAACAGACGCGCATATGAACACGCAAACACTTAGAAACACACACTTGCAAACATACACACACATACATACACACACACATCCATACAAACACACATACACACACTTTCAAAAACGCGAGTACAAAAACACACACAAACACATACACAAACACACACACACATACAAATAGACACACTTTCAAACATGCACGTACAAACTCTCACACACACACACACATACAAATACACACACTTAAAAAAACACATACAAACACACACACAGACACACACATGCAAACATACATTCAAACACACACACACAAGCACACACACTTACAAACACACACGGTCAGTCCAGTGTGTGTGGAATGCAGATGTTCCTGCACATGGCTGCGTGTCCCAGTTATTTTGGTCCCCTCATTAGTAGGTGTGAAGGGTCCTGTGGTGCACGGGAACTAAGAGAGGAGGCCTGAGGGAGTAGGAGGAGGTGTTTGACCGTGACACTCCTTTTCATGTTTGGTGCTAGCTTCCAGGCTGTAGTGCTAATGGTGGTTATAATGACGTTCAGTGTGTGCATGTGTGTGTGTGTGCTTGTGTGTGTCTGTAAGCAGACTGTAATTTCAGTAATGGCCCAACAATCCAAGAATCCTGTTTCCCAACGCTGTGCTCGTCACCCAAGAGTGACCTTCATCTCCGTATGTCTCTGTCTTCCTCCCACACAATCCCTCTATCTCTCATTCCTCTCTCATTTTCTCTAACCCGCCCCCTCCCTCTTTTTACTTCATCTCTCTTTATCCTACACTTGCTCTCTTCATCTTTAAATGCACCAGTTGATGTTAAGAGGCAAAAGAGGACAAAACATCCCAGCCTAGACCCAGGGCTTCATTTCTTACCCGCTTGCCGACAACGCCACGTCTCTCTCTTCCCTGTCATCCAGAGACTGCCTAAAAACCATGGGGCATGGAGATGACGTCCTGTTTCCTCCTCTCTCCTCTTTAAACCCGGTCTTACTTTCCCTAATGTATCTTTATACTGTAGGCCCCATCTCCCTCATCGCTACTTTTCAGGTCATACTCCATGCTGTCTTTTTAATTTTTTTCTCTGGGTCCATACTTATTCCAATCTCATTGGATATTGTCAAGGGAAACATTGATGATTGGTGAGGGGATAAATAACTTTAAAAGGTGTTTTCTTACAGCATTACAGAAAAGTACAGGTTTTCTCACAGATTTACGATTGTCTTGGAAAATGGTCTCTCATTCTATTTTGACTCACTGGCTTTGTCTGGGTTAAACAGCAGTTGGTGAATAGAACACAATGGAAGTGGAACATTAGCCACACTACTTTCCAGCACCATTTATAATAACAGTGACTTTAATTCCACAATTTTAGAGAGTAATGGCAGGGCAAACTGCCACTCACAGTTACACTTCATTGCTGTTCCTGTTGTTTCCTGAACCTAGGAGCCATTCAGGTCTCTTTTTGCGGTGCATTCGTGGCTTGTTTTGTAGCTACAGTATGTCTCTCTCTGAAATCTGAATAGGCTGGCATAGTGTAGCCTTTGTCATAGAGTATTTCTGAAAAACAGGATACACAATATGGAAGTAAAGTCATTTGCACAGTTGCGTGCATACCTATGCATGCCTGGATCTTTTTGTTCATTTATGTATTTATCTGTCTGTCCTTCCCTCTCTCACACTCGCACACACATGTAGCTCAAGACAAAGATGTGTGCAGATTTTTTAATGTATACACACATACTAACACACCACCACCACAAACACAGACATAGACCTTTATGAGCTGTATATTGTTTGGTTTGGGGCTAGCACACGGAGGAAAAGCAGACACAGTACATCCTTTCTTGGTTGTTTCCGCAGAACAGAGCTAGTTAGCACCGTAACACCCAGTCTCTGTCTCTATCTCATGTTCCCTGTCACCCAATGAACTTCTCACCTGAAACACCATTAGCTTGGGCCTGTGGGGTCTTCAAGACAGGCCATGCAACACACATATACACACTAGCTCTGCACTGCTTTCACCTCTCCTTGTGAGATCTGGGATGTTGATTGTAAAACAGACACTTGCCTCCAGAGCAATATGTATGTATTAGATAGACTATGGTGTATTTGAAGTGATATCCAAGGACTTGTTTATTCCTGCTCCCTCAGACTACGTGGAGTTTTCTCCTGTCTTCCTACGATACTTCGTCTCAGGTATGTTATGGTTACTCTGAACTGTTATGGTTATTGTGTGGTTATAGTTCCTGTATAAAATAGTTACGCTTACTGTGTAGTTATGGTTACTGTGTAGTTACGGTTACTGTGTAATTGTTGCGTTGTTTCCCTTTAGATCCCTTAGATTGTTGTCTTCAAACACATTTAGAAATTCTCATTTTCTGATTTTCATTGATCTTCTGTTCTCTTCTCTCCTACTCTTCTTATATCTATATAGTGTTAGTACGTTGGGACTCCCATGATAAGTAATTGTCGTAAATTCTCCCTCCAACTTAAGTTTCAGTGAAACTCTCGAGATAAGTCATCTGTTCAGTGTCGTGAGACACTTTTAATCTGGATGGTTCCAGCTTTGATTACTGTGCATCTTTGCATTCCGCTGATGAGTCCTGATTAACCCAGGCAGCCAGCACAGCTGTTTGATTTTTCATTACACACATATTCATTCAAATCCTTAAAGTGCACTGCTTTTTCTCCATTCCTGTGTATTGCGTGTGTGTGTCCGTGCAAGTGTGCAAGTTAGTGTGTGTGTGTGTACGTGTTTTCCGTCCTCTTCCTCACCCCCACAGCTGATTGGGAGCGATTGCATCCTATCCTAGAATAGGAGCTTTAATTAGTATTGAGGATAAATTGGTTGTGCATGCCTTTTCCCGTAATTGCTTTCTCCTCAGCGTCACATTTAATTGGGCTATAGCTGGTGTTATTGATCCCCTTTGATGTGCTTTAATTTGGATAATTTTCTATATTTCTTTCGGACATGATGACTCCTTTAGTTATTTTGTCTCGGGGCTGTTATGTGTAGAAAGGCTGGGGCTTTACTGCACCAAACCAAACAGACCATATAGCACTACGCATTGGTAGGTTGTACTGGAGAACCTGCAGTGCTAGGTTGAAATGGAAAACCTGCATTGCTAAGTTACACTGGAGATCTTGCAGTCTTACGTTATACTTGAGAACCTGCAATGCTTGGTTATACTGGAGACCCTGCATTGCTAGGTCATACTGGAGAACCTGCAGTGCTATGTTATGCTGGAGAACCTGCAGTGCAAAGTTATAATGGCGATATAAGTGCAGTTTTACATTACACTGGAGATCATGCAGTCTTAGGATATACTCAAGAACCTGCAATGCTATGTCATGCTGGAGACCATACATTGCTAGGATTTACTGGAGAACATGTAGTCTAACTAATACTGGAGAACCTGCAGCAATAACTTATACTGGAGACCCTGCAGTGCTAAATTATGCTGGAGAGCAATCAGTGCTAGTTTATACTGGATCACCTGCAGTCCTATGATATACTGGAGAACTTGCAGCACTAGGTTATATGGGAGGCCCTGAATTGTTAGGTTATACTGGAGAACATGCAGTGCTAGGTTATAATGGAGAACCTGCATTGCTAGGTTACCCTGGAGATCCTGCAGTCTTAGGCAATACTTGAGAACCTGCATTGCTAGGTTATACTGGAGACCCTGCATTGCTAGGATTTACTGGAGAACATGCAGTGCTAACTAATACTGGACAAACTGCAGTCCTATGTTATACTGGAGACCTTGTAGTACTCAATAATACTGGATAAACTACAGTGCTAGGTTATACTGGAGAACATCCAGTGTTAGGTTATACTGGAGAACAAGCAGTGCTAGGTTATACTGGAGACCCTGCATTGCTAGGATTTACTGGAGAACATGCAGTGCTTAGTTATGCTGGAGAACAAGTAGTGCTAGGTTATACTGGATCACCTGAAGCCCTATGTTATACTGGATAACCTGTAGCACTAGGTTAAATGAGAAACCCTGCATTGCTAGGTTATACTGGATAACCTGCAGCGCTGTGCTATGCTGCAGAACCTCCAGTGTTAAATTACACTGGACAAAGTGCATTACTAGGTTATACTGGAGACCCTGCATGGCTAAATTTTACTGTAGAGCATACATTGCTAGGTTACACTGGATAATCTGCAGTCTTATGTTACATTGGAGAACCCTGCAGTCCTAGGTTATACTGTAGAACCTGCAGTGCTGAAATAAATTGATGAACCTGCAGTGTTAGGTTATATTTTATGATTTATGATTTAGGTTATACTGGAGACCCCTTCATTATAGGTTATAATAGAGAGCCTACAGTGCTAACCAACACTGGAGAACCTGCAGTGCTAACTTATACTGGAGAACATGCAGTGCTAGGTTATACTGGAGACCATGCATTGCTAGGATTTACTGGAGAACATGCAATGCTAACTAATACTGGACAAACTGCAGTCCTATGTTATACTGGAGAACCTGCAGCACTAGGTTATACCGGAGAACCTGCAGTGCTATTTTATGCTAGAGAACCTGCAGTGCTAAACTATAATTGAGATCTTGCAGTTTTAGTTTATACTGTAGAACCTGTAGTGCTAAGTTATAATGGAGATCCTACAGTTCTAGGTTACACTAGAGAACATGCAGTGCTAGGTTATACTGGAGATCATGCAGTTTCAGGTTATACTTGAGAACCTGCAGTGCTAGGTTATACTGGAGACCCTGCATTGCTAGGATTTACTGGAGAACATGCATTGCTAACTAATACTGGAGAACATGCAGCAATAACTTATACTGGAGACCTTGCAGTACTCAATTATACTGGACAAACTACAGTGGTAGGTTATACTGGAGAACATCCAGTGTTAGGTTATACTGGAGAACAAGCAGTGCTAGGTTATACTGGAGACCCTGCATTGCTAGGATTTACTGGAGAACATGCAGTGCTTAGATATCCTGGAGAACAAGTAGTGCTAGGTTATACTGGATCACCTGAAGTCCTATGTTATACTGGATAACCTGTAGCACTAGGTTAAATGAGAGACCCTGCATTGCTAGGTTATACTAGATAACCTGCAGAGCTGTGTTATGCTGCAGAACCTCCAGTGTTAAATTACACTGGACAAAGTGCATTGCTAGGTTACACTGGATAATCTGCAGTCTTATGTTACATTGGAGAACCCTGCAGTCCTAGTTTATACTGGAGAACATGCAGTGCTGAAATAAATTGATGAACCTCCAGTGTTAGGTATAATTTATGATTTATGATTTAGGTTATACTGGAGACCCCTTCATTATAGGTTATACTAGACAGCCTACAGTGCTAACTAACACTGGAGAACCTGCAGTGCTAACTTATACTGGAGAACATGCAGTGTTAAATTATGCTTGGTTAGTGCAGTGCTAGGTTAAACTGGAGACCATGCAGTGCTAAGTTTTCCTGGAGAACATACAGTGATATGTTACACAGGATAATCTGCAGACCTACGTTATACTGGAGAACCTGCAGTGTTGGTTATACTGGAGACCCTGCATTGCTAGGTTTTACTGGAGAACATGCATTGCTAACTAATACTGGAGAACCTGCAGTGTTATGTTATGCTGGAGAATCTGTAATGCTATGTTATGCTGGAGAACTTACAGTTCTAGGTTACACTGGAGAACATGTAGTGCTAAGATCTACTGCATGACCTACACGCCTACATTATACTGCAGATCCTGCAGTTTTAACATAAACTGGTAAAACTACAGTGCTAGGTTATACTGGAGAACATGCAGTGCTAGGATAAACTGGGGAACCTGCAGTGCTAAGATAACATGGAGATCCTCCAGTTTTGGTTTACACTGGATAACCTGCAGTTCTAGGTTATACTGGAGTCCCTGCATTGCTGGGATATACTGGAGAGCCTGCAGTGCTATCTAATACTGGGGAACCTGCAGTGCTAACTTATACTGCATAACCTAGAGTGCTAAGTTATACGATACGATATGATACAAAGAAGGCTGAAATTCTTTTTGCATCACTGGGACAAATGCAGAGTTAGATTATATTGGAGTCCCCACAGTGGTACATTTTACACGAGAACATGCAGTACTGAAGATCCTGCAGTGCAAAGTTATTTCAGAGAACCTGCAGTTCTAACTTAAACTGGAGAACCTTCAGTGCTAAGTTATACTTGAGAACCTGCAGTGGTACGTTATACTGGAAAACCTGCAGTGCAACTTTATACTGGAGAACCTGCATTGCTAAGTTATACTGGAAAATCTGTAGTGCTAAAGATCCTGCAGTGCAAAGTTATTTCGGAGAACCTGCAGTGCTAACTTAAATTTAGGAACCTTCAGTGCTAAGTTATACTGGCAAATCTGTAGTGCTAGGTTATACTGGAGAACCTACAGTGCTATGTTATACTGGAAAATCTGTAGTGCTAGGTTATACTGGAGAACCTACAGTGCCTTGCGAAAGTAATCGTCCCCCTTGAACATTTCGAACTTTTGCCACATTTCAGGCTTCAAACATAAAGATATAAAACTGTAATTTTTTGTGAAGAAGCATCAACAAGTGGGACACAATCATGAAGTGGAATGAAATTTATTGAATTTTTCAAACTTTTTGAACAAATAAAAAACTGACAGATTGGGCGAGCAAAATTATTCTGCCCCTTTACTTTCAGTGTAGCAAACTCACTCCAGAAGTTCAGTGAGGATCTCTGAACGATCCAATGTTGACCTAAATGACTAATGATGATAAATAGAATCCACCTGTGTGTAATCAAGTCTCCGTATAAATGCACCTGCTCTGTGATATTCTCAGAGGTCCGTTGAAAGTAGAGGTCGACCAATTATGATTTTTCACGGCCGATACCGATAACGATTATTGGAAAACCAATAAAGCCGATACCGATTAATTGACCGATTATTATTTTTTGTGGGGAAATAATGACATTTCAAAAATACTGAAAAAACTAACTTTTAATATAGGCTAATTCTTAATATAATACACAAAATATTTTCAAATCTCAAATAAATATCAAATTATTTAAATTTTTTCAAACAAAATGCCAAACAAATGGCAAAACATATAGTAGGCATAGTAAGATTTGTATTTGATACAACTTTGCCTATTAAATCTGTTTTGTAAAACAAACCCTTGGGTTTTGCCTCAAAAAAACATTTAACTTGTGCATTTTGATAGTTGTCCTTTTATTAACCAATCATATTTGGTGGTACACAACGGGAGTATAGATATGACAATTTCCAGAAGCACTTGATAAATATATCTGGTTTCAAAATACATACACAAATATGACAAAGAATATAAGTATAACAAAAGCATTAACTGAGAAACATGGGATTTCGTCTTTAACTACAGAATTATTCTCTTGCAAAAGGAATTGGAATAGCCTAATATACTTCTCTCTTTTCGCCACTGTCTGACTCAACATCAAAAATAGGCTATTTTAAAAAGCACGTTTGAGAACACTAGCGACGTATATTCCCTGCTTAAATGAATGCCTTTTGATTAATTGTGGAAGTAAAAAAAAACTGTCTTCTGTGTATCGTTTTGAATAGGCATCGTATTTTGAGAAGTTATATGTTGTGCAATGACTGTGCATTGTTGAATAGACATTAATTAAATCAGCACTCGTTTGGTCCCAGTACCCAATTTTGATGTTGGCTGATCTGATGATTCATTTTAAATCCCCCTTATTCATCATATGCAATGCAATATAGCTAGTTAACCCTTGTGCAGCAGTTTTTTTAAAACAAGTCGTTTTTTCCTGAAAGCCTTGAGGAAAACAGAACGGATAAAAGTTTTGGCTGATAAAAAAAATGGGTTCTGTCGAAATGAAAGCAGTGAACCTCTACCCACTATTCTAGACTAATATTAACCATGTGAAGCTAACAAGTAATTATATGCGACTGATTTTAATGTATCCCCTTTCATACTAGCAAACAAACTTACCAAGGCTAACGTTAAATGCGGACGAGTGTAATGTTAACTAGCGTCACATGCTGCGATGTTTCTGTTATTCTAACATTCGTTTTCGGAGCATCAGAGTGCAACGCATGTATATCAGTGGCGCCGAAATGAAGCACGAAATCCGCGTTGCTATTCGGTCCGGTAGATACGGGTAGTTAAGGCACAGGTGCCATATTAGCAGCGGGTCTAGTCTGTACTAACCATAGACTGTTGCCAACCCTAGCAACGACGCTAGCAAAGCAAAGCCAGTCCTTCACTAGCCTATGGTGCGGTGGTCTCTTAACTACAACTTCTTTCTCTGCATTGAGTTG
>JACXGM010031100.1:0-13068 GCA_016801145.1 Umbra pygmaea
TTCTGCCGCTGTTTCTGGTTCAAAAGTGGCTTGACCTGGGGAATGCGGCACCTGTAGCCCATTTCCTGCACACGCCTGTGCATGGTGGCTCTGGATGTTTGTACTCCAGACTCAGTCCACTGCTTCCGCAGGTCATCCAAGGTCTGGAATCGGTCCTTCTCCACAATCTTCCTCAGGGTCCGTTCACCTCTTGTCGTTGGGCAGCGTTTTTGCCACACTTTTTCCTTCCCACAGACTTCCCACTGAGGTGCCTTGATACAGCACTCTGGGAACAGCCGATTTGTTCAGAAATCTCTTTCTGTGTCTTACCCTCTTGCTTGAGGGTGTCAATGATGGCCTTCTGGACAGCAGTCTGGTCGGCAGTCTTACCCATGATTGCGGTTTTGAGTAATGAAACAGGTTGGGAGTTTTTAAAAGCCTCAGGAATCTTTTGCAGGTGTTTAGAGTTAATTAGTTGATTCAGATGATTAGGTTAATTGCTCGTTTAAAGACCCTTTACATGATATGCTAATTCTTTGAGATAGGAATTTTGGGTTTTCATGAGCTGTATGCCAAAATCATCAGTATTAAAACAATAAATGACCTGAAATATTTCAGTTGGTGTGCAATGAATCTAAAATATATGAAAGTTACATTTTATCATTACATTATGGAAAATAATTAACTTTATCACAATATGCTAATGTCTTGAGAAGGACCTGTATATTAGGCAGGTACGTCACAAAACCTGGGCTTTCTGGGCTCTAGCCCGGATGTCTTTTGGTCAGCCCTGAGTGTTCTGCAAGCTGACATAAACCATGACATAATTACAACAATGGAATCAACATTTTGCAAGGTGAGCAGACACCTGCTTTATGAATCCTGACTTCTGCATGTGCTGTGTGTAAATTGTGCAGCCTAGCGGTCAATGAATCTCAACAGGCACTGCATTGTTGAATTTAAAACTAATAAGAAGAATTTGGTTTCTAAAAATCATTATTGAATTGTCCCAAAAATAATGGTGCACACAGGAAAACAGCAGTTTGGTCATTCTTCTTGGGAACAGGACAAGCAAGAGAAAAACAAGAACATAAAGTAGCTAGGATGTGTTCATCAGGAGAGTAGAATATTCCATATTCATATGGACATTCATTTCTGATACACCGGATATAACGATGTAAAAGACCACAAATTCACTATATTTAGAAATGGTTTATTCTGCTCACACCCGCAAATGCCAATGAACAATAAACAAACAGTGGTGGGCTGTCAGGGCCTGCAAGGCCTTCTCTGCAGGCCCAAAGATAATCAGAATCAGAAATGTATTTTTAATATATGTTTTCATTAACACTATATATGTTACAAAGTTCATTTAACTTAGTCTATATGGTTATTTCATTGCTACAGTACGTTCTTTTTAGTTGCCTTGCTTTTAGCGCAGCTCATATAAATGAAAGCTTTTATCCAATAAGATTTTTTCATCTGTGTTGTCTCCGGGTAGACTAGGGCCTTCAGAATTCCGAGTGAATACCGTCTGTTGTTGAAGCCCATCAGGACCATGTTGTTGATTGTCATACATATTTTTAACCAATCATATTTCGACTTTACCATGTTGGGTGTGTTCTTTGACCAAGTAAAGTGTTTCTGCAGGCCTAGCCTTACGTCAGCATCGTTTCTGTTTCTGATAGGAAGGGCAGTTCAATAAACGTCAGCAAAAAAAAGTTTGCCATCCGAACAAGAACCAGCCTTCCGAACAAGAACTAGCTTAGCTCTCGTCTCTGATTTCTTTTAACTTTCAATTTTTAGATTGTTAGATTTTTTACTTTTAGCAAGAATAGCAGATGGAGGTGAAGAAGTAGCTTTGGTGGCGAATATAGGACTGGGCATGATCGACTCTCAGGACTGGGCAATATCTTTTATTGGAACTTAACGCAAAGATGTGCTGTACAACCACGTCATAGAAGTATTTTTAAAAAAGAAAGGAGGACGGACTTCGTTTTCAAATAATGGGCAGCTTTTAGAAAACGGCATGAGGAATGCCCCGGAACCTAGCCTCTGAAAGCCACCTTCAGCGAGGAAAGACAAATGTCGGTAGTTTACAAAACCTCTGGGTGAACAAAATGGTGGTATTTCTGAGTTCTGACATACTGACGTTAAGAAATATAACTTAAAGGAAATACAATGTAGCCTATTTATATTTTGTTCAATAGATTACATTGATAGTACAGCTAATTGTGTACCGATTATAATAAAACTAAAAATACCTTAACAGAATAATATGATTAGGTAATTATAAACAGGATATCCCTGTTTTGGAGAAAGTCACTTCAAACAGACATTCTCATCTTACACAAAACTTCTGCAATGCTTAGTTAAGGCAAATTCAAACACAAACGTCTATTGCGTACAAACGTGTTTCTCTCACTTAATTAGGGAAGGAGACGTAAACCATTGACATTTAATAAATATTACACATTCTTGACCTGCAATGTAAATTATGTTGTTCTGGATATGTAGGAATATTTACTTTTCTATATTTGAATTGGCTGATCAACATCTAAGAAATAGCAGATTTTAGCTTGATAAATGTGACATTTGGCATAGTTCTTAAAAGTACTCCTATCGGTACTCTTATCAGCAAGTACTCAAAATGAAATACTCTGTACTTGTACTTGCTCCATAAAAAGTGGTATCGGCCCATCCCTTGCCTTAAAGGTTCTTAACGGGACTTAGTGCATGTACTGTATTTGTATTCAAGCAGGGGGAGATAAACAGACACACTTCATCCTGGTGCCAGGCCTGTTAATACTTGTTAATTATTACTGCTTGTTTGTTTTAGATCACTACTGTTGTGAAGCATGTTCAGATCGTAGCCTATATATATAAGGTCTATGCTTCAGATTCAGTGGTCTTAGTGGGCTGTGCCTTTGAGTGTTTGTGGTAAACCTGGATGTGCGTTTAATCCACAGCTTGTCTGCACTCTCTGGGAAAGTCTGTTGAATCCTGATTGTTCCTTCTGGCATGTTTGCATGTTTGTAGTGTTTTGACTGGGTGTTGTGAGTTAGTTCTTGTTTAATTGGTTAGGACATAGATTTTGGCTATCTGATGGCTACAGTATGTGTATGCGACATCCTGTCATAGTGCATAGTAACATTCTTATGGTTTCTTCACTATGAATATGGGGTGCATTATATGCCGAATGACAATAACCTATAGCCCTAGAATGTCATTGTGATTTTATTATAATGCGTTTTAATTTCGGGAAGATAGTGAAGGCCTACTTGTAAAATGCATGGCGCGCCACTCACTGTAAACAAACAAATGCTGGCACAAATTGTGTAATATTTTTTCATATTAATATGTTTTATAAATGAATGTATTCCAATTAATATTTGTATTGCTAAAGATGCAAACCGGTTTTCATTTAACTCGTACTATATTTAAATCTGCACTATGAACGTTTTTAGAAAACTACAAAAAAAATATTATGTTTTAAGACTAGTAAACATTAAGAACTAACATAGTGGATACTGTGGACTCATATATCAAGCGTGCATACGCACAAATCTGTGCGTAAACCATGAGTACAATACTTTCTAAGCAAAGTGTGGGATTTATCAATTTGAACGTTTGCATGAGAATGTTCGTAAATGTACCCACAGCGATGACCATGTGTAGGCACTATAATGAGTGTTGGAAGGGAACTGCTTCTGTAATTTAGATTATTTAAGTGGACAATGTATTTTTGTTATTTCTAAATTATTAAGTTAAAGTTAATTTAAACTTTTCTATTAAACATTCCAGTTTATCCATTGTGAATTCATGTAATGTTCCTCTAGGCTATGGTATTTAATGTAATTTGACCAAGTCAGTTCATTTGTAAAAAATACTAATGTAAATTAGCTAAATCAGTTCTTAAATTATAGGCATGTAAAACCATTGATTAATTATGAAACAAAAGGACAAATGACAAAATTGTACATATTGTGTTAATTGGCTTGAAAAAAAGAACTTGTTAAGTGTAGCTAAGAATTGACTTTCTGTTTGCTCTGCTTGCTTTGTGGAGGATACAGCTTGGACCCAACAAGGAATTGTAAATAAAAAACATTAATCCGAAACCTTTAGGAAACAAATGCCGCACAAGTCACATTGGAAGTAGCATAAAGCTATCAATGTTAGGGAATGTTAACATACTATGGGGGACAGGATAGACTGAACTATAATGTCTATTCAGCGGGACTTCATCCAAAAATCTGTGGAGTTCAGTGACATGGTGATATACTGTACCTGTTTGTGTCCCAGAAAGGACGTCGATGTGAGCTTCTCTTCAGATAACGTAGGCCCAAGACTATAGACCTCTTAAAAGACATTTAACAGGGTGGAAAAGGCCAACATGGGATAAGTAATTGTCTGTTTGAGAAAGGCAGAAACATAGTTTTTGCCATGAGGCCATTCTTGTGTGTACTTCTCTACAGTTTTGTTGTAGAACACTTGCTATAACAAGGTATAGTGTTGTTGTGGTTGTGTAATACATTTAGCCCACCTACCCAATATTACAATTTACATTTACATTTTAGTCATTTAGCTGACGCTCTTATCCAGAGCGGCTTACAGTAAGTACAGGAACATTCCCCCGGAGCCATCATATTACCAACTGATCGAGAGTACTCTGACATGATGCATCACTCAAAGATGGCTGACCGAATGGTTCTGCGGAGGTTCCGACACACAGCTGAACTGACTCCTCACAGCCCTCCCTGGAAGACACCTACAACAACAGGTACTGCGAGAAGTCAAAGAAGATTATCACTGATGCTAGCCACTCGAGCCACAGCCTGTCAGCGACTCAGGTCCACCAGACATCACCAGTTCGGAAGCATTCTGTCAAAAACAACCAGACTGCATAGAACTTCTTTTTGAAGACCAACTTCTGCACATCATTATTCAGTCACAATATTGATTGATAACCTATTGGTCTATTCATTATACATAACAGTATGATTCAGAGGGTATTGTTTATATGTACAGTACAGATTCAAATAGGTTATTACTCTCCTTATATCTTATTGTTTACATGTTTATTCTTTACCATTTTTTACTATAACTGCATTGCTGGCACAATATTTTCCATGTACATGTAATTACATCTGCATCTCCTGTAAAAAAAAACAGAATTGAACTTGTTTTTGCCCAGTCACTGTTTCAAATATTGACTGCTTTCACTACTGAGTTGTGGTTGTTTTACCTAGTTTCTATTAAATGTATGTACTTACTGTAAGCCCCTTTGGATAAGAGCATCTGCTAAAGGGCTAAAATATAAATGTAATAAATACACTCAATGGACTCAATATGCGTTATATTATCCATTCTCTACAAACAATAACTACCATTCCTGGATTTTAGGAACAGTAAAATGGCTTCATAACCAATCACACTGTATCATAACACTGAGGTCAGATATTGTTCCTCACTTTCTGTCTATCAGTCTTCCTCTATCGTTCTCTTACTGTCCTATATCTATATATAATATACACAATATAGTCAAAAGTATGTGGACACCTCTACTAATGGTGTGTGAGGGATAAGGGTCAAGGTTTTGGGCTAGACCCATTAGTTTCAGTTAATGGTCATCATAAGACTCTAGGAAATGAAGACATTTCAGACAATTTTGGTAAAGGTTTGGGGAAGGCCCTTTCTTGTTCCAGCATGACCCCTTTGCACAAAGTGGGGTCCATAAACAAATGGCTTGCCACCTTTTGTGTGGAGGAACTCAACTGGCCAACTTCATAATAATGTCCATTGTCTTGGAATGGGATGCCCAACAATTTTAGATGGATTTGATGTCAGGTGTCCACATATATTTGGCCATATAATGTATCTATCCCTGTCTATTGCTCTTTTTGTCTCTATCTACCTCAGTGTCTTTCTCTCTCTACTGTTCCTCCCACTATATCTGTCTGTCCCTTTGAATGTTCCTATCTTTGTTCTTCTCTCTCTCTCTTGCTTTTTCCGGTAGGAAAGAGCCTTAGAGGTCCAGGAAGAATAGCTGTCGCCATGGCGTCCAAATAAATTAAAATTAAAAGCACTCTGTCTGGTCTGCTTCTCCGTGTCCTGTCAGAGAGGCTCCGGCGCGGTCTGAATGCTGGTGTCTGTGTGTTTGTGACTTAGAATACAGCCCAGGGCTACACTCTGTTTGAACCAATTCAGGTTCTTCAGAGCGATGCCATAAGGGAACCATTTTTTTGGGATCTCTAAAAAAAATTCATTCAAGGTGTTTTAGATAAGTTTTTCTCAAACCTCTCCTGGGTACCCCCAGCCATGCCATATATTAGATGTATCCCAGAGTTAGCACACCTGCATCAAGTCATCAAGTAATCATCAATCCCTTACCTGCTTCAATCAGGTGAGCTTGTTCAGAGCTACAACAAAACTGTGAGTCTGCTGGGGGTCCCCAGGAGAGGCTTGAGAACCACTGTTTTAGAGAACCATATTTGTGTAATTTGGAACCATAAGCAATTGGTTTCTGAAAGAAATGTTTATGGTTCTTCATGGCAGTTCATAATTTTTTTGGGTTTGAAATTTTAAATAATGGTTCTTTACAGATCCTTTTTTCTTATAAGAACCTATACAAAATGGGTCTTGTGAGATATACTATTGGTTTTAGGTAGATTTAAATTTTAATGGATCTGGGGACATCCCTTATTGGTTCCTAGCGAGACCTTTTATAAAGTGTTCTTCTCCGATCCTTTCCTGGTTCTAGTGATACCTTAACTTGAAGGGTCGACTGAGATCCAATACTGGTTCATGACACAACCTTTCATAAACAGTTCTCCTGAGATCTCATATTGGTTCTGGGGAGTTCTCCTAGTCAGTATTTCGTAATACAGGTATCTATATCTTTATTTATTAAGGTGAACTTGAGATTTAGCCAATACATATTTATTCATGAGCAAATCTGGCTTTGTGAATATCCTGCTTACCCAGCCACTGCCTTCTTCTGGCTGTGCTGGTGAATATAAGTGTACATGGCCTTTGTTCATGAATGTATTTAAACGTAGAAATGACCAGTAACTCAGTGAATGCAGGTGGGCTGTGGCCAGCATCTTCAGGCCAATTCCATGTCAGCAGCACAACCAGATGGACTTGGGTAGGGATGACCAGGTGGACTGTGGGCAATAACAGCAGAAATTGTCAAGCTGACACTAGACCAGCAACAAAACCAGGTGGATTTGAGATGTGGACAGCAAGATGTCATCGGGACAGTTGGTCCTGAGGTGAAGTCCCTAGGCTATAATTTTCCTAAGATGCAACATGAAACCATAGAAATTAGACTGAGCGCATAGATCCTAAAGAACACCTCAGCATATAAATCAGACTGATTCAAGTACCCAAAGAATAAACTAATGTTCATTTTTCAAATTTCATAAAAAAAACATGAAACAGAAGGTGATTTAATCATTTCTGGTGGCTGAATATCTTTAGTTCACTAGGGGAACATGTCATTATGAGGCTCACACTCATAGGTCAAGTTTGCTCCATTCTTTCAAACTGTTCTTCTCAGGGAACTTCACTCCATTCTCTATGGTCCAAGAAGCAGACATTTCTAAAGAAAGGAAATAAAATTAAAGTCATCTTGCACCAATGCACTTTGTCTTGGCCAGGTCACTGTTGCAAATGAGAATATGTTCTCAACCTGCCCTCCTGGTTAAATAAAGTTTAAATTAAATGTAACAAATCATTTATCCAAGTCAAATGGAGATTACCCTCTGGGCAGAAACTACAACGTCTGACCTCTTCTTTCTTCTCTTAATTTCCTGTTATGAATTGTTATGAAATTATTATTTGGTCAAGAGTGCAGATCTTATGGAACAGACGCGGAGAGAGCTAATTAGACAAGTAGCCCTGGCAGTCTATTCTTGTAATGGGAACTTACCTAATAATCAAAGGAAATATACACTTTTGGTAATATATACAAATTAATTTTAAAATTAAATTCAAAAGTAAACATTGTTTTTGTTACCACATGCATGTTACATGTGGTATTGAACTAAGGCCACGGGAATAAAAGACAGGTGTTGTGACGTCTATCTCGTCTTCCTCAGCTGTGGCTCCCTCTCCTGAGGTGTCCAGACTCTTGCTGTCAATGTCACCTGTCTACTGAGGCCACGCCCTCTCCTGTGTTCCTGTTACTGTGTTGTAATTAACCCTGGTGTATTTATGTCCCTTTCGTCTTTGTGAGTTATTGTTTGTCTGAACATTTTTTTACCTGTTCATGGTTTCATCTGCAACCCTCAGTTCCAACCAAGAACCTTGCTAGAACATTTCTTTTAGAGTGTATGGTGATATGTCTGTCTGATGTTCAGTTGAGGTTTATGAGTGTGTTCCTGCCTCCCTCCCTTACTACATTTGTCTGTATATGTGTGAGTGTGCACAATGTGTGATTTGTCTAGTAAAGCGTACTTATGAATTATTGATATTACATTCCATGCACCCTACTCGGTATTTGCTATTTAATTAGAATCTCTGGGGCTTATGGATGCTGAGTGGTATCAAACTGGGGAACTGGCGTTCCCAGGCTGTGGGAAGCTGCACAGTCGTAAGATCTTTGATCCCAGCTGGACTGCCAGGTATCTTGTTGAAGATCAGAGACGAGAGAGATGTGTATGTTTGTGTGGGTGTTTGGGGGGGGGTTACAGACGGAGATGGAGGCGGAAGAGAGAGGGAGTAGAAATTATAAAGAAACAAATAAATTAGGAGGGTAAAAGAGTAGAGATGAAGGAGATGAAGGAGAGTGGGGAAAGTAAGGTTCAAGAGCTGACAGAGAAAGTGAATGAAGAGATGGAGAGAAGCAGGAGAGAAAGGGGATACAGGAGAGAGAAGACCTGACACAGTAAGGTGAGAGATAAGCAAGGACGAGTGAGGAGAGAAGAGAAGGAGTGGAACAGTATGAAACGAGAATGATGACAGAGGTAGAGAAAACTAAGAGTGGGATGAGCGAGACATTGCACAGGCCCCAGACAAGTCTTTGCCAGTCCTGTTCCTGACCCCTGATCTAGACAGCCAACCTGTTCAATACCTGGGTAACCATAAGTAATGGAAATGTTGCCACATTAAGTAGACATACTTACAGACAGGGGTGGAAAGACTAATGGAAAATCCTACACAAGTAGATGTACTGTTACTTTAATTTAACTGTTACTCTAATCAAGTACAAGTAAATATACTCGTGCAAATAAACAACATGAGTACGAGTAAAAAGTAGAACTTTTAAATATTACACAGAGTAGAAGTTACTTTTATTCTCATTTAACAAGAATGGATGTTCATGTGAAAAGGGTGTGTCAACTCAATGCAAGCTTCACAAACAATGAATATCAAAGTAACATACTTTTCTGTTTTTTTTTACTTTTATTTAACCAGGAACAACCCCATTGAGACTCAGGGCCAGATGTACTAACGCTTTTGCGCCCAATTCAGGCGTATTTGTTTCGCAACGTGCGCATAAAAGCATGGCGAGGTATGTACAAACAGGCCGCACTGAGGTTAAAGCGCACACTGCCTGTCGCGGGAACAAAAAAAATGGCAAATTGTGCTTCTCTGTGTCATGCATATGCATTCATGGGAGGGTCAAGGGAAAAGTGGGAATGTCCCATAAAGAGATGGGAGGAGAGGCACCTAAAGTGCGCCTAAATATGTATTCCTCAATGTACAAAAAGCGCCTGTGAAAGCGCACCTCTATTTTGCGGGGAAAATTGTCACGCAGGTATAAACCAGAAAGCGGGTTTCCTCTCATATGCTTCCTAGTGAAATGGCAGCAGTAATCCAAGCAAGACAAAGACACAGGCCAAGGAGACGAGCTGAAAAGATTTTTGCCACAAGGATCACACTTTTTCAGTTGAGTGAACATGAAATCATTAAACTTTACAGATTAAACACCCATGCAATATTAGCTACAGTTACTGAAAGAAATCAAAGATGCCATTGAATCTCAGACTCAGCATTTGAATTATCTGTTATGGAAAGAGAGGACCTATTCAATTGCACGTTGAAATAGGCACAATTTATGGTATAGTGGGTGGGGACAGGCGCTGATTACCTGATCAGGTTTGGTACATAACACGCACACACGCACATCAAGCGCTTTCTGCATCTTGGCCATGGCGCTATTAATGCTGCTTTTGCAAATGTACGTACATCTGGCCCTCAGAGTCTCTTTTCCAAGGTTGACCTTGAAAATATTGTTTACATGTAATGCTTGACAGGCAAAATTTACACCCGAAAATAACCAATAAGATTCAGCACTGCTGATTTTAAAATTTAAACTTGAACTCACTTCACTTCTCTCCGAATTTTCCATTCAGTTTCAGTAGGAGCTGATTTTCTATCCTGAGTCTATCCTGGCTCACTTTGCAGTGAAAAGAAGAACAGCACAGCTAAAAAAACACTCGCAGGCAGGACTGTGTTGAGTTTGACAAGTTACATTTGTACAGAAAATATGAAGTAAATCCAAGATATCCATCAAGCTCCCCTGAACCTTCTGACCATTTGGTTGTCACTAGACGAAATCTTCATCAGATGAATGCTGTCTCATCCTGTGTGATTGTGTCAAGATGATTCTGTACCATGTACATTGGAAACAACACAACGCGCACATATGCAGTTTATCTGATGAGCGAGACAGTCAAACAATTACTTCAAGCGATTTAGGAACATAGACAAATTATTGAATTTCAATTGATTCCCTTCAATCAACTGAACGATTTAGAAATTATTGCATGTTTGGAATAATGTCACTGTTCAGATACATATGGAATTGTAGAATATTATTCTTTACTTTCCCCAGTTATATACGAAATGTACATTCTTTTTTATATTCAAAAGTCAGTGATCCAACCAGAAAATGCAAGCAAAATAATAAATTATGCACATACCTAAAAATCTCAGATCTCTAATGTATTTATCTTCACAGGTTCATTAATATCACAATTAGCAATCCCCAAGAACTTACATTATTGGGATGGCTAGCTACTAGCCCCTAAAACATAAATGCGATAGTAGCCCGCACTACAGCTTATAGGTCCTTCATAAAGACTTTGGTCAAGTTTAGCTCCTAACTAGCTACAATAGCAACAGGATGAGCTAGCTAACGTTAGAATTATGCAATGGATTGAATGCTAGTAGCACCACTGCTACATTACATAGCCTCACAAAAAATGCAATTATTGGTAATAAAATATATTTACAACTTGAATTTTCATCCAATTGCATATTTACTCAAGTTTGACACAGAGATTTTGTAGACACCCACCTCCACCAACTTTGTTAACCAGAGTTTATTCCAGAAGTGCACTGTCTCCTCTTCTCTGCTTGAAGCTGACGTGTTCTTTCAGATGCGGCCAGCAGGGAGTTCTTTCCTCATGGTATTCAAAGACCCAGTCACTTGCTCTGTCTCTGTGAGTGTCTGTATTGTCTCCTGTACCTGTTCAAACTCATTAGTCTCCATTTAATTTTAAATCTGTAAGTTTTCCAAAAACCATTAGTTACATCTCTGCAACATTTTTGAAAATACAAAATGTTAGATTTGAATAGAGTTGATCATTGAAATTAAGTTGATAGGAGAATAAAACGGGACAAATAAATATCAGGAAGTCGATTGACATACAGATTCAATTTGAAAGATGTAGAAAACATTTTATTTTTTGCTAGTCACAGATTTGGCCATTAGATGTGGTGCTTTAGTGAGAGAGATTAAGGGAAAGCTAAGTAGGTGAGAACCGCAAGCGTACATTGGATTGCGTGGTGTGATTGGATGATTAAAGAGAGAAGTCTAAGGGCTAGCTGACATGTGCTACCCATTAACAACATGCATTAGCACCAGCCCTTCTCACATACCTACAGTCTGCTTTGCACACACATCCCTTCTAAACACACTCACATGCATGTACGCAAAATGCAATATACACACATATAGTCAACCATATAACCATATATGTATGCATCCAGAATTATGGCTACAAATGTTTGCGCATACACACACACGCATACTGTTTTGTCCACATGCACGGCAGGGCATATAACACCATCATTAACAATGTGGTGACAACCACCTGGTCTATAAAAACTGACCCTGAATGAAAGCTGTAATGAACCATCATTAGCTTAACCCTTACACACACACACACACACACACAAGCACACACACACACACACACACAAAGTATAGGTATGCCTATTTGGGCAGTGAGTGTTTGTGTTCACATGCAGTATACTGGCTGGTTGGTGAAAAACTGCTCCTGAACTGTCTGCCCTCTGCTGCTGAGAGAACAAGCTGCTCTGAACAAATAAAGTGCATGCAGGGACATACACATACAAACAACACACAAACAGGCATACACTATAAGTGTGATTGTTTTGCCATGGCAAAATGTTATGTTTTTCTCAATGTATTGGTACTTCTGTTGCCACTGTGTGTATATGTGTGTGTGTGTATTTGTTATGCTGTCCTCTCATTAGGGCACCATTACCTTCCTGGTCCTCTGGAACATTGCCCAGCAGCTAGTTATATCCGTGACTGTTGTCTCTATCACGGTCACAGCTTGTTGTTTATTTAGAGTTAACACCAGCTAAATAATCATGATAGGTGTGCCATGCTCTATCACAACACAGGCTGAGTCCACATGCAAGTCATATTTGTTATATTCTGGTAGCTATAGTCATTGCCTTGATGCAAGGACACACTGCACTGCTCGGTAGCATCAGTCTGCCCTGTTTGTTTTAGAGTGTGCATACTTCGTTTCCCACTGTGTGTCAAGGTTAGCCTCTGATTTGTGTACAGTGGGGAGAGGTTGTGTGTCGGTTGACCTGGGTATTCGAACAGCAGCCATCTGGCCCTGGTAGAATCTTTAACAGCTTCAGTATCCGCACACCCGGCCACTATCCTACGATCCGTCTTAGTCACACACAGGCACATGCGAATGCACAAACACACAAACGAGCTGGTTGGCCTTTATGAAAATTCTGCATAACGTTGAATGACTAAGGGAACTTCCCCAATGCTCTGGATGGGGAAATGTGGGGCTAGGCAAATAA
>JACXGM010031101.1:0-13068 GCA_016801145.1 Umbra pygmaea
GAGAGAGAGAGAGAGAGAGAGAGAGAGAGAGAGAGAGAGAGAGAGAGAGAGAGAGAGAGAGAGAGAGAGAGAGAGAGAGAGAGAGAGAGAGAGAGAGAGAGAGAGAGAGAGAGATGTCATTCCTCTTATAACATCAGAATAAGCGTATAGCTTACTAATGGCTTATAACTCTATTATATATTAGACTGCTTATAGCGATATGATCTATTATGTATTAGACTGTAATACCATCACAGATCTAATACATATTTGATTCATTCAGACTAATAGGACATATTAGTGACAGGACACCAGCCACAGATAAGGGTTACTGAGTTATTTGAGAATAACAACTAACAACGCAATTTGATAAGATGCTAAACATAGGTTAAGGTGACCTGTGGATCTGCTCATGTGAGACAGTCATGGGTCTGAGGAGATAAAGGTCTTCTTCTAGAAGGTATGTGATCAACAATTCAGAGCTACTTCAAAGCCCGTCTTGTGGCTCCTTGCTGAGATGTCCCTGTTTCCAGATGTTACTTTATTAAAGATTCTATGATTAACCACAACCTGACTCCTGATAATCATCACTTCAACCAAGATCCTTCTTTAGCTGCAAAATAACCATCTACGTATTTACAGCTGTCCATGATGACACCCAAACTTTTGAAGCGTAACTCTTGCCAAAATGCAACCTAGGATCTTTTTGTTAATAAACCAAACTTATAAAGTCAAACTTTCATTTAAAAGCATAATTAGGACGGAAACAGCACTTTTAAGATTTGCCGTATTCTTGGTTCCGGTCAAATCGCCTTTTGAATGGGAGTGATAGGGGCACTACTATGATAGCATCAAAATCGCTATTTTTAAAACACTAAGAAGGCTCGACACAACATGAAACATTGCTCAAAGTATCAACAGGGGCTGTACACATGAACTCGAGCATTGAGAACATTGTTTGTGTACACAGAGTTTACTAAAAAGAAAGGTTTTGTACAACTCACCTTAGCCGTTTGTGTTTCTGGTGGCTGGTTTTTTGTCTTTGTGTACACAAACAATGTTCTCAATGCTCGAGTTCAAGTTTAAAGCTCCTGGTGATACTTTATCTACCCATATTTGCGTTTATGGGCGTGCTGGTCTAACAGGTGTTCAGGAAAATTCTGTGTGTATTGCTATCTTGAGGCATCGGAAAGTGATCGCGCTATTGACCAACAAAAACCTGGTCTAAAGTCAATGTTGATTGTCATTGTTATTGTTGTTTTAACAGCAAATTAGTCAGATGCCCCTAGGCTTATGCACAGCCCATGCACACTATGCTTGTTGCACACACACAGGGAAGTGCAGCACACAAACATGCACAAGATTACAAATAAAAATATTAAGATGCAAATCCACCATCATAATAGCAATGCACGAAAGGTGCAAACAAGCCTGGGTCATAAAAGGAATGGGAGATTGCATGTTACACCCAAAACACACCTATGATCTAATGAAGACACTTAGTGCTACCCTTTTAGACCATGCCCACGGTGCATGGACCCTTTTTTTCCGCCGTCAAACTAGCAAAGTGGATTTGGACATGCCCAAAGTGCACTTGCGCCATGCGCTTCATGCCATGTGCTTATATTGTCAAAATAGTGCCCTAAGAGAGCGTCATGCTCTGGAGATTAATGATCTTAGGTAAGGTGGGGTTTTGCCTATAGACACTTGTAAATAAGATGAGAGCAGTGTGTTTGTCGCCAGTTGTGTAGCAAAGGCCATCCGATTAGTGTATAGAGATTGCAGTGATGGGTGTTATATGGAGCATTGGTGACAAAACTGATGACGCTGTGGTATACAACATCTAATTTTGTAAGGAGAGAGTTTGATGCAGATCTGTAAATTACGTCACCAAATTCCCAGGATGATGGTCATTTTCACAAGGGCAAGTTTGGCTCTGAGAGTGAAGGAGGCTTTATTACGAAATAGGAAGCCAATTCTGGATTTAATTTTGGAATGGAGCTGGTTGATGTGGCTCTGGAAGGAGAGTGAAGAGTCTAACCAGACCCCCAGGTATTTGTAGTTGTGTACATATTCCAATACTGACCCATCAAGTGTGGTGATGCTTGTTGGGCAGGCAGGTGCGAAGTGTGATCGGTTGAAGTGCATAGACTTTAAAAGTAATTGGAGCACATGGAAGGAATGTTGTATGTTATCAAAGCTTTCTTGAAGGTTGTTTCAACACAGTGTCCAACATCGGGCCGTACGTATAGAGAATGGTGTTGTCTGCATAGAGGTGGATCATAGAGTCGCCTGCAGCAAGAGCGTCATCATACGGAAAATAGAGTCGGCCCGAGAACTGAACCCTGAGGCACCAGCATAGAGACAACCAGAGGTCTGGAAAGCAGGCCCTCTGACTTAACACAATGAAATCTGTCTGAGAAATAATTTGTGAACCAGGCAAGGCAGTCCTTTGAAAAACCCAGGCTCTTTAATCTGTTAATTAGGATATAGAACCAAAAAAGTAGTTGTCACTTTTGAAAAGGAGCCATGGCACTCAACTACGATATAAGTTAAAAAAGCCTTTAATAGCATGGCAATCTAAAAACCCTTTCGCGTTGCGTCTCGCAGACCTTCTTCAGGGTGCATATAACATTGATATAGAGAATATACACTTAAATATGAAATGAAAAGGGAGGGGTCGGAATTTAACCAATAAACACAGCTTTAACCAATAAACACAGTAAATAATGAGGGATATAACATGTTCAATGATATATTTACATGGCTCAATTCATAATGCAGGATATAAATACTTAAACTGACGAAAACTATTGTAATTCATATACGGGGAAATACATAGATATATACATTTCCAATAGGGACAAAACCGCACTTATTTTTCACAGAAAAAGGGGTAAAGTTTATTTCATCTGTAAGACCAGGAGGGGCAGTAACTCTTAAAACATTGATCCAAAAAGACTCAGAAAGAGACATTTAAACATACAATATGGAATCTTTGGCCGCCAGGGGGCTCTCAATCAAAACAATAACAAAAGATGTACTTGGATGACGTCGGGAAGATGCATGGGATCATGGGTTTTGTTATCGTCGTCAACGACAACCTTCCAATCTAGCGTCTCCAGCAGAAAAAATGTTCACTGACAAAGTAATGTATTGTTAAAAATATTATAACTTTATTCACGTTATGTTTGGCGGTTCCCTGGAACTTAGAGCAACTATATTATATGACGTCATTGACGGGCGACAAAAAGAAACGTCCCGTGTCTTCAAATTAAATTACAAATTTCTCTGGAGTTGAAAGTTGGTGGAAACCTTTAGGATAATGTATGTACACAACTAAGAAATATATATAATATATTTATAGTGATGTTTTCTTTCATTGCAAAGTATGTATTTTGTTATTGTTTTGATTGATATTACATATTGTACCTTTAAGTTGGTCTCCTCCTCTCTTATCGATCACAATTTCTTCATTAACCATGATTTTTTAAAGACTCTGCATTTTTGTGTCACGCTGTGTGAAGATGTACAGCCATAGGATAGTTTTCGTTTTATAGCATATTTGTGTTCAGCCAAACAGTCTTTTAGTCTTCTTTTTGTGCGGCCAATATAATGTGGATGCTGTGACTGAAAGAGTTAAAGGCCTTGGCCAGGTCAATGAAGACTGCTGCACAGTAGTGTCTTTGATCAATACCAATTATGATGTCGTTTAGCACTTTGATTGTGGCTGAGGTGCAACCACGACCGCCTCGGAAATGGGATTGCATGTTAGAGAGCCTGCGGTGGGATTCGAAATGGTGGACAATTTGTATATTAATAAGGCTTTTGAAGACCTAATAAGGCTTTTGAAGGTTTGCTTCTAAAGCTAAGCAGGGTTTGGCCTGGTTAGTCCCTGGATGGGAGACCAGTGCTGCTGGAAGCGCTGTTGGATGGCCAATAGGGGGCAATCTTCCCTCTGGTCTAAAGATCATTCCCAATGCCCCAGGGAATTAATGGGGACATCTGCCCTGCGCAGGGTTCCGTCTTTCGGATGGCACTTTAAATGGGTGTCCTGACAATCTCTATGGTCTCTAAAGATCCCATGACACTATTCATAAGAGTAGTGATGTTAACCTCAGTGTCCTGGACACATTTCCAGTCTGTCCCTCATACCATCATGGCAACCTAATCATCCTTATCTCTCAATTGGCTCATTCATTCCCCTCTCCTCCCTGCTCCACAGGCAGTTGCTGCAAATGGTAAAGGGTTCTCAGTCAACTTGCCTAAAAAATAAAGGTAAACAATGGTATAATCACAAGCATAAGTGTCAAAGGCTTTTATTGAACTTTACGTTCAGTTTATGTCAATATTTGCAGTGTTGACCCTTCTTTTTCAAGACCTCTGCAATCCGCCCTGGCATGCTGTCAATAAACTTCTGGGCCACATCCTGACTGATGGCAGCCCATTGTGCATGATCAATGCTTGGAGTTTGTAATTTTGGAGTTTTTGTTTGTCCACCCACCTCTTAAGGATCGACCACAAGTTCTCAATGGTTTAAGGTCTGGGGAGTTTTCTGGCCATGAACCCGGGATTTCTAAATCGCCCAAAATATTTGAGATTCGGCTTTTGCTTTCTATAGTTGCCATTCATTGTGTGCAGTTTTGCATTGCTTTGACCTTTCTCTTTAGGTCCTGCCTTCTCACACGCCACCATTGGGCAGTCATGGAGGCCTAAGCAAACATTGGTCAAACTATGAAACAGTGTCATGTAAAAGGTTTTAAAAGCTAAACAATTTTCTTTTATTTGTTTGTTATTATTCAATTTTTGAGGGACAAAAGTTGAATGAAAAGGATGTATTACTTTATGTATTAGAGGTCAATAACATATTTCCATGGTTGTGAACCCTGAGTGAGAAAATTGACTGATGAGCTAGAACGTCAAATAATAACTTAAAACGATTTAGGAACATCGTAATAACTTAACAAATTCTAGAATTTCGTTGATGTTCCCCTTTAACAGATTGTTTGGTGCTATCTATTTCGTGCAACAGCCCGAGGCTACCGTTAAAGCAACTGTCTACCAGACCCTCTGCTAAAAAAAAGGTTTTATCCTTAGCCGTATTACTTCCTCACTTTATTCTGGCTCAAACATGTATGTTTGGATATTACCATTCAATAAAACTTCATCAAAGTTGAAATTGTCTAGCTTTTCGGATATTTCATCAATTATAGAAAAAATAAAATCCCTCTGATGTTATTTTGCTACGTATTTAACAAAATAATGCAATATGCAATATTCTTGACCTCGCTACCAAAGAATAATAGGCTAATTTAAAAAATATACAGTCGTATGCAAAAGTTTAGGCACCCCTGACAATTTCCATGATTTTCATAAATAATTGGGTGTTTGGATCAGACATTTCATTTTGGTCTATCAAATAACTGAAGGACACAGTAATATTTCAGTAGTAAAATTAGGTTTATTGGATGAACAGAAAATGTGCAACAATGCAGAAACATTAGGCTATTGTCAACTACTTACTATACATTTGGATAGGACTTTACATTCATAAATAATAGCAATGCATTCAAATTAAAATATTGATAGACAGTGATAAAAGTAAAAGAAAAAGCATCAGACAGACAGTGATAACAGAGAAGAACAAGAAAAATCAGACAGACAGTGATAACAGAGAAGAACAAGAAAAATCAGACAGACAGTGATAACAGAGAAGAACAAGAAAAATCAGACAGACAGTGACAACAGAAAACAAGGAGAATCAGACAGACAGTGACTACAGAAAACAAGGAGAATCAGACAGACAGTGACTACAGAAAACAAGGAGAATCAGTGTGTTAATGTCGGCTGGTGTGGGCTGGTGTAGCTGAAGTGCCAGGGCTGATTTCCTGTCCCAGTCCGCCCAAGTGAAAGCTTTTTTTTTAAAGGGATAAGCATATGATTAGCTTTTATGTTACCTCAGATATTGTTGTCTATTATTGTGTTAGAGGGGATAGGACACTTGCTTATTATTCCAGTGGCCTGGGTTCAATACCACATGCAACAGTTAAGAAAATGTCATTTAGATATTAATTTACAAACATCGCAAAATGTATATTTCCTTTTGAGTAGTTAGGGGATGAATAGACTTCTAGGTCTACAGTGACTCCTGATTGATTAATTAAGCAACCATTGATTGTAACCCAAATTTCTTAAATGGCTTCTTCTTTCTGATGGTTCCAGGGAGAACTTTTTCTTAATTTTTTTTACAGTAATAAGATAGTTATTTGAAAACGTACATTTGTGTGTCAAAATGTGTATTCTTTAATTCATAGGCGGATCAAAGACTTAGTGTATTTCACTTGGTAGGAGCATGACGATTTTACTGCCAAGGATGAAGGTTTGATTCCCACTGGGGGCCCGAGTGGCTGCTGTTATGTAAATGTAAAGACAAATTGATTGTTTAGACCACTGGTGCATGTATCCCAGAGCTAGCACACCTGAATCAACATATCTAAATATGAAGCATTGGCTGTTTGATTCAGGTAAGCTAGTTAAATTGCTAGTTAGGGTCTCCATGAGAGTTTTTGGAAACACTGAGCCATTTTCCAATTCAATGGATGTCATCAGAATAAAATATCTATTGAAAACAATTGAGTATATTCAAATGTGTACTGTTAAAATTGAACCACTTTCCTAGAGAAGACTTGAAACAAGGACTGTGCAGTTAGAAGACCTTTGCTTTACCACTAAACCACAGAATTATATATATTTTGCTGGGGAATGGAATCAGGCTGATTTAGATGCTGCTGTAATTCTATTTGATTTAAGAAGTACCAACTGTACTTCTAAGTACTGTTTAATAAGTCGAATACATTATTAGGACCTTCGCCCTTGGATTACACCTCAGGAATTACTGGCCTGATGACTCTTGGCAGGTAAAAAATCCACCTGCTTCTGTTGCTGGTCTAGTGTCAGCCTGACAAATCCTGCTGTTATTGCCCCCAGCTCACATGGTCGTTCCTGCCCAAGTCCACCTGGTTGTAATGCTGGAATGGGTTCTGCCGAAAGACTCTGGCCACAGCCCACCTGTATTCACTGAGTCACTGAGTCATTTCAATGTGTGTAAATACATGAATGAACAAAGATCATGCACCCTTAGAATCTCCACCCGCACAGCCAGAAGAGGACTGGCCACCATTCAGCCTTGTTCGTCTCTAGGTTTCTGCCTACGTTACAACCACACTAGACAATTTCTGGTAGCCACTTCAGTTATTGCTTACTCTCTGCCAAGGTGTCTGTGTAAGCACTTGAGATTTGTTGTGTAAAAAATAAATGTTGACTGAACCTAAGTCAGTTTCTTCTGAAAGCTTTAATAAAAGCATGTTGTGAATTACTTCATTATTAAGTTTGTATAGGATTATATAAAGGTTCCATTCAGATAATATATACCGTAAATATTTTCTCAAAGGACCACTGACAATAAGGTCTCCCAGGAACCAATATGGGATTTAAGAAAAACAGTTAGATAAATGTTTCAGTCAGAATGAAAATTAGATCAATAAAGAACCACTAACAATTATATCTCCATAGAACCAAAATATATATGACAAACCATTACATTTAGGTTACATCAAGAACTGATAAGAAATATATGAAGATCCACTGACAATGAGATCTCCCAAGAACCAATAAGAGCTCTTAGGAGAACCCTTTATGAAAGATTTTGTTATGAACCAATATTGGATCTCACTAGAACCATTCAAGTTAATGAATTACTAGAACCAATAAAGGATCTGAGAAGAACCCTTTATAAAAGGTCCCGCTAGGAACCAATTTGAGGGTTCCAAGGTACACCGAAAATGGTTCTCTAAAACACATTGCCTGAAAAGTTATTTTATATATCCCTTAAAAACTTACTTCTTAATAGATCCCAAATTAGTGTCCATAGACGGCATCTCTCTGAAGAACCTAAATTGGTTCCAAATTGAACATATTTTTTATAAAGTGTAATGAGTTTGGTTTTATACTTTTGAAACAGAAAACAAGCACATGTTACTTTCAGTGATTAAGATTTATTTCCAAGCAGTCTCACATGCCAAGTCTTTCATCAACAGTCATGACTGGGCTAGTTAAAGACAGCAATAAGCTGAATAAAAGAAGAAGACTATACTAGTTTTCAGTTTTAAGATACAACACGTAAGGGGACCAAAAGCACATTACTCTTGTTACATCCTACTGTAAAACTAATTTGATGTTTTGTGGTAAGCTTCAGAATGTCCCAACCTCAAAGGTAATAGTTAAGGTTTTGGGGGTGGGAGGTGGGGTGTATATGCAGAGGAGCAAACATCAGCCCCTAGAGTGCATTCATCGCCCCAATTCAATTTTTTTTACTTTCGTCTGAACATTTAATTACTTCAGCTCACTAATATTTCATTTAATAAAAAATAATTAAAAGTGGCTGTCAGGGCCGTAAGTGGGCAGTAATTTAGAATGCTGGAGCACTGCCCCGGTGTTTCTGCCACGCTTGGCCACGACGTATTTAATGTGTTCTATTAACTGCTGCAATCGCCACTCTGTATTATTACCAGTGTGTTCTCGTTTTACTGTTAATCAATGCCTTTCTTGGTTAACAGCACCAATGTAAATAGATTGTTCTAATTTATATGACTATTGCCCACATCTTTTTTTTGGTGCCTTATATTGTAATAGTTCTAGAGTAACATCCCAGATTTTAAACAACCCTAGCACTGTGCCCTGTCTGATAACCTTAAGTCAAATACACTTCTGTTGATGAATTGGATTAATTGACGACCGGTGCCTTAAAATATAGAGTATGTAACTGACTTTCCCCTTGTGAAAACTCTCAGTACTGAACACGAATAATGTCTGTTTGTGTGCTAACCACCAGAGGGCAACACTTCACAACGTTTACGGTAACAATGTGCTTTAATTAAACCAATAGACAGGATTTTGCTGCAATGTGTTTGGTTTTGAAACCGTTGAACAGAAATCTTAGCTTAGTTACATCATATTGAATCATCATTATCTCTAATTTCATCACAAGGCTGTGCTTGGACTATGGGTAATATAAAGGAACAACCCAATGATATCAGTTTATTTGCCCAGTCCAAAAATGTACTTAACCATAGGTATAAACCATATATTACAATAAAAAGGTATACTGTATGCATGATATTGGCAGAAGTTTGACTAGTGGTTAAGGAATCTAACCGGTGCAACATTTTGTGTTCAGTCCATGAGCAAAGCAGTTAAACCGAATTGCCCCCAGTTTGTTACTGAAAATGACAACCTGGAATGTGAAAGAACAAGAGATACATTGACAGTCGGAGGGGAGTGGTGAAGCGAGAGAGAGAAATAGTGAGTGAACGAGGGAGAGAGATGTGGGAGAGAGAGAAAGACAGAGGACACCTGTCAATTAAATTAGATTTTCCAAGCATTGCTTAAACACAGTAATTTACTGTAACCCACCTGTCCCCTTAGTGAGTTGGCCCTGGATGGCCTTGGCTGGTCCTTTAGTCTCTTACGCTATGTAATCCCCATATTAGTATTGTGTATTAAAACCCTGCCACAGGATTCTTTATACTCCACTCCAGTTGTACCAGTTACTTCCTTACACAGTTGGAAATAATTCCGGGGCTGAGGTTTAGACTGATTGAGTTGCAGGCGTTAAAACCAACACCTGAGAGTAATTTCCCAAATTCATGGCCTTGACTTGATGAAATTGCCTCAGATATTTAGCTGTTTCAGTAAACTTTGAGTAGTTAAGATGGACTATCACCTTGTTAACAGAGAGAGAATAGAGAAAACACAAAGGGTGGGGCAGTTGGCTAGCAAAGTCAATGTTAATGGTAGGGAGTAGTAATCTAATGGCAGCTTGGGCAATTGTGACCTTAATCAATTCTCAGTTGAGCGAGAATGAAAACTATCAGGGCCCGTATTCATACAACATTTCATCTTAACACTAACTCAGACTCCTAAACAGCAGGAAAAGGTTCCAAGCTAAGAGTATAACCTTATAACCTATTCACAGTGCAGCTAAGACCAACTTTCACTAAGGAATTCTCAGAACTGTTATGCTAAGAATAAGGATGTTTGACCCCGTTGCTATGGATAATTTAATGTTCCATGAACAAGCTTATACTATACTTGCAGTACTATGCCCACAGTGATTGGCCTATAGGGGTTGGGTGTCTGTCAGTGAATTAATCACAGCAATGCTGTAGAATGTGCTTTATTAAAATAAAGAAATTCAAATTAAAATGTAGCCGTAGTTTCACTGATTAAACATGAAGAATGATAAACTGACTAGTCAAGTATATGTTCAGCAAATTGTCAGCCTTTTACATATCTGGCAGCTCGTAAACAATTAGCGATATGCATAAGCAGTCTTTTCATTATTAGACTAGAACACAACCTGATATTACATTGGACAAACAAAAACTAACCAAACTGGAAGCAAGAACAACTTCTACTTCTAGGGCAACTTGTGCTTGAGAGGAAGGACATTATTAAAAAGACAGTTTGAAGTTGGGTTAAGTTTGAAAACCAAATAAACAACACTTCGAAATATACACCAATCAGCCATAACATTATGGCCTAATATTGTGTAGGTCCACCTTTTGCCTCCAAACCAGCAGCCTCATTGCCAACAAACTGTGATGCACTGTGTTCTGACACCTTTATATCAGAACCACCATTAACTTCCTAACACATCAACTTTGAGGCCAAAACGAAGAAGTAAATGCGCCATGCATTTGGCGCCGTGCACTTAGATTGTAAAAATAGGGCCATATAGATTCGTGTGCAGCTCAAATACCTTTCTATCTGCCATCTACAGCAACTACTGAACAACAACACCTAGTTCATGACAGCAACAGAAGCAGCAGCCCAAATGGGTTAATAGGTCCACCATTTAATATTTTCTTTTGATAAAAGAAATGTCTATACCAACCATCTCTACTCTCTCAAATGAGAGCAAAATGTGTAAGGTGCATTTCTCTTTCCATTTCTCCTGAATAAAAAAACAGATATGGCTGTTTACTAATCCTAATCCTGACCAGTTTACCAGTCCCTGTCGTTGAAAAGCATCCCCACAACATGATGCTGCCACCACCATGCTTCAATGTAATGATGCTGTTCTCAGGGTGATGATCACTGTTGGCTTTACACCACACACAATATTTTGACACCACACATAGGGTTTTTGCAGTCATCAGACCGAATAACCCAGGTTTGTGGAGCATCCGGGGATATCTCTTCAGCTTCTTTAGAGTTACCATTGGCATGTTAGCTTCTCTGATTCAAGCCCTGCTTACCTGGTCACTGAGTTTTTGGTAGAGGAACTTCTATATGCAGAGTTCCAGTTGTGCCATACTGTACTCTTTCCATTTTTTTAACAAAAGATTTAATGGTGATCTGGGGTATGATCAAAAATTAAATTGTTTCATAACCCAAACCAGATTTGGGTTTTCCAGGACTTTATCCAAGATTTGTTTTGATAGCTTGATTTTCATGATGCTGGTTGTCTCCATAATGCTCTCTATCAAGCTTTGGGGCCTTCCAGAAACAGGTATATTTATTTTGAGATCATGTGATACTTTACTTGCACACAGCTGGACTCTATTTAAAGGGAAATTCCACAAAAAATCTGTTTCATTATATAGTATTTACAAACATTATCATAGATGATTTATGTCATATAAAATGCAGTGCCTGCCAATGCATCCGAGAAAAACCGAGAGTACATTTCGTCATCCACTCGACAGCTTCTGTATCAGTCTGCACTTCAAATACCACAAGGTCCAGAATTCGAAGCGAACTTAGTGGAATTGGATATATTGTAAGTCAGAATCGATAGCTATCTGTTGGTAACAAGTCAGTAGCTTACCTAATCAGGCTGTGTTGTGTAGACGGTGATAAAGAAAGGCATCCTCGGGACGGGAGCTTATTTTCCCTCAAAAGTCTACAAACAATACACCATAATGACAATGTAAAAGATGTGTGTTTGAAATCGTATCAAATTTATTAAAAATAAATAACGCACATGTGCATAAGTATTCTCAGCCTTTGCCATGAAACTCAAAATTGAGCTCAGGTGCATCCTGTTTCCACTGATCATCCTTCAGATGTTTCCACAACCTGATTCGAGTCAACCTGTAGTAAATTCAGTTGATTTGAAATGATCAAACACATTAGCTAGCCAACCTAGACAGTTGTTGACTGCGGAAACACAAATTGGCTCCTTCCGGGTCTGTATGTCAGGTGATAGCGTCATAGGATCGGGTGCGAGATCAACACAAATAAATATTTTATCACAAATGATGGGAAACAGAGCGAAAATGTAATGCAGGTGAATATCCACTAGAAACAGTATGTTTTGTAAACAACAAATCAAAGTACTGTGGTTGGATGACAAAGCACATTAGCTTACCTAGACTGTTAAAAGCAACACCAATGAATATCTCCCAGGTCGTAGTATTCTTTAGTTAGATGTAGTTAGTTAGATCAGCAGCAAGCTTGTTAGGGTACAGGTGACTGTGCATTTGGTTTACTGATTCATTTGATAGATCAAAATGTAATTGCTGATCCAAACACCCAATTATTTATAAATTAAATTCATGGAAATTTTTAAGGGTGCCAAAACGTTTGCATACGACTGTAGTTCCAAAAATAGAAATCAGCCTTCAAAATGAAATGTCAAAGTAGTAAAAAAACATTGTTATAAAATGATTAATTGCTATTTATAAAGTAGCAATATATGATTCTTATGCCATTGATAAAGCAATCTCTCGTGGGCAGAGTCTGTATTAGTATAGACTCTGTCAGCAATGCCTGGAGTAAGAGAAATAATGATATGCAATGTCACGTGGTTTTCTGTTCGCGTCACCGATAATTTGGACGAATCAGGATTGGGCGAAGGCGGTGCCTAATCTTGGAGCGGGGTTTTCATCGGTGTGTGCGTTTCAATTAATCTACCTGAGGGAAACAACAGAACGGAGTATTCGTTGTATCATATATTTATTTATCGCAACGTCATGGCACACCATTCTCCAGGTAAAACAACTCCATCAAAAGCACTCGAAGTAT
>JACXGM010031102.1:0-13067 GCA_016801145.1 Umbra pygmaea
CCATGGCATGGTTAACTTGCACATCTGTTATGGTATCGGGTGTGTCAGTAGCCATGGCATGGTTCACTTGCACAACTGTTATGGTAACAAGCAATAAACCAATCAGAGATTCATCTCCCATTCCCTTTAAGAGCCAGATGCGTTTGTACCTTGGCGCATTACTATTTTCATGGCGGATTTGCACCGTAATTTTTTTTATCTTTAATATTTTGCATGTTTGTGTGCTGCTGCTCTTCCCTGTGTGTGTGTAACCAGCATAGTGTGCGCGCGCTGTGCATAAGCCTAGGTGCAATTTGCTGTTAAAATAACAATGACATGCTGCGCTATTGACTTTAGACCAGATATATGTTGGTCAATGGCACAATCACTTTCCGATGCATCAAGATAGCACTACGCCAAGAATTATCCTGAACACACCTTCCTGTAAGAGCAGCACGCCCATGAGCACAAAGATGGGTGCAGATACATTTGCTATTTAAACGGAAAATTGACAACTGCGTCGTTCTTAAACTAGCAAAGACACTTGCGTTTGGGCTTTGCGCTGCATTGCACCAGGGGCAAGATAGAGCCCATTGAATTGTCTGCTTACAATTTTATCTGCAGGTTCAACACAATTTTTTGTAAGTAGGTAACACTTTATATTAAGTTCCCAAAAAGGTACTTAATATAGGTGGGGCAAAAAGGTATTTAGTCAGCCACCAATTTTGCAAGTTCTCCCACTTAAAAAGATGAGAGAGGCCTGTAAATTTCATCCTAGGTACAATTCAACTATGAGAGACAAAATGTGGAGAAAAAAATCCAGAAACTTACAATGTAGAATTTATATGAATTTATTGGTAAATTATGGTGGAAAATAAGTATTTGGTCACCTAAAAACAAGCAAGATTTCTGGCTCTCACAGACCTGTAACTTCTTCTTTAAGAGGCTCCTCTGTCCTCAACTCGTTACATGTGTTAATGGCACCTGTTTGAACTTGTTATCAGTAAAAAAGACACCTTTCCGCAACCTCAAACAGTCACTCCAAACTCCACTATGGCCAAGACCAAAGAGCTGTCAAAGGACACCAGAAACAAAATTGTAGACCTGCACCAGGCTGGGAAGACTGAACCTGCAATAGGTAAGCAGCTTGGTGAAGAAATCAACTGTGGGAGCATTTATAAGAAAATGGAAGACATACAAGACCACTGATAATCTCCCTCGATCCAGGGCTCCACGCAAGATCACACCGGTTGGGTCAAAACGATCACAAGACCAGTGAGCAAAAATCCCAGAACCACACGGGGGGACCTAGTGAATGACCTGCAGAGAGCTGGGACCAAAGTAACAAAGGCTGCCATCAGTAACATACTACGCCACCAGGGACTCAAATCCTGCAGTGGCAGACGTGTCCCCCTGCTTAAGCCAGTACATGTCCAGGCCTGTCTGAGGTTTACTAGAGAGCATTTGGATGAAACTAAAATAGAACTCCACTCGTCGTGTTTGGAGGAGAAAGGATGCTGAGTTGCATCCGAAGAACACCAAACCTACTGTGAAGCATGGGGGTGGAAACATCATGCTTTGGGGCTGCTTTTCTGCAAAGGGACCAGAACGACTGATCCGTGTAATGGAAAGAATGAATGGGGCCATGTATCGTGAGATTTTGAGTGAAAACCTCCTTCCATCAGCAAGGGCATTGAAGATGAAACGTGGCTGGGTCTTTCAGCATGACAGTGATCCCAAACACACCGCCCCGGCAACGAATGAGTGGCTTTGTAACAGCATTTCAAGGTCCTGGAGTGGCCCAGCTAGTCACCAGATCTAAACCCCATAGAAAATCTTTGGAGGGAGTTGAAAGTCTGTGTTGCCCAGCGACAGCCCCAAAACATCACTGCTCTAGAGGAGCTCTGCATTGAGGAATGGGCCAAAATACCAGCAACAGTGTGTGAAAAACTTGTGAAGACTTACAGAAAATGTTTGACCTCTATCATTGCCAACAAAGGGTATATAACAAAGTATTGAGATTAACTTTTGTTATTGACCAAATACCTTTTTTCCACCATAATTTCCCAATAAATTCATTAAAAATCCTACAATGTGATTTTCTGGATTTTTTTTCTCATTTTGTCTCTCATAGTAAAAGTGTACCTATGCTGAAAATTACAGGCCTCTCTCATCTTTTAAGTAGGAGAACTTGCACAATTGGTGGCTGACTAAATACTTTTTTGCCCCACTGTAACATATATAACTACATAAGAAATAACTATTGTTAATATACTGTATGTCCTGTACATAGTTACATTCAGCTGAAAATGAGTAATGGCAAAGGAAAAAATGTTTTATTGCTTCAGTAAATAATCTTAAATATTAAAATTAGTGGGGGGTCCGTGTGGTGTAGTTGGCTAAATCACTGCCTTGCAAGACAAATTAAGCTTTTGTATTCAATCGCCAAAGTATTGTTGGTGAGCATTCCGGTAATCACCCCATGCATGATCTGACTAAAGGCTTCCGTGTTGGATGTGTCAAAAGAATAGGACTGCTCTGCGACATGTGGTTGGATGAATCATGTGAGCGCCGTTCACCATTTGGCATCTGTTCAAGGAGTTGAGGAGCTGCCAACAAGGAAGGGTGGCTAGGAATTGGACAAGACCAATTGGGAGGGGAGAAAAATTGGGAAAAATAAAAAATAAAGTTCCATCAACCAGTCTTACAGTTATTACTTTGTCCCCAAAACTGGATGTTTTTGAGTTTCTGGAATGTCAAGTTGACCCATTGTACAGTTGTGGCCAAAAGTTTTGAGAATGAAAACAAGTATTGGTCTCCACAAAGTTTGCTGCTTCAGTGTTCTTAGATCTTTTTGTCAGTAGTTACTATTGTATACTGAAGTACAATTACAAGCATTCCATATAGTGCATCCAGAAAGTATTCACAGCACTTTACTTTTTCCACATTTTGTTATGTTACACCCTTTTTCAGAAATGGATGAAATTCATTACTTCCCTCAAAATTCTACAAACAATACCCCATAATGACAATGTGAAAGCAATGATTTTGCAATCTTAAAAAATTTAAAACAAAAAGTCTTCACCTCAGATGCACTCACACCTGCCTGCTGCCATTCCTGAGCAAGCTCTGCACTGGTGGTGCCTCGATACCACAGCTGAATCAATTTTAGGAAACTGTCCTGGCTCTTGCTGGACTTTCTTGAGCGTTCTGACACCTTCTTCACAACAATTTAACCTCTCTCCTTGAAGTTCTTCATGATCCGATAAATGGTTGATTTAGGTGCAATCTTACTAGCAGCAATATCCTTGCCTGTGCAGCCCTTTTTGTGCAAAGCAATGATGAAGTCACGTGTTTCCTTGCAGGTAACCATGGTTGACAGAAGAAGAACAATGATTTCAAGCACCACCTTCCTTTTAAAGCATCCAGTCTGTCATTCTAACTCAATCAGCATGGCAGACTGATCTCCAGCCTTGTCCTCCTCAACACTCTCATCTGTGTGAATTAGACAATCACTGACATCATGGCAGCTGGTCCTTTTGTAGCATGGCTGAAATGCAGTGGATATGTTATTTTGGGATTAAGTACATTTTCATGGCAAAGGGGTACTTTGCAATTCATTGCAATCATCTGATCACTCTTCATGACATTCTGGAAATTGCCATCATTGTCATGATGTTGTTGGTTGTGTTGAGGAGAGGGACAGAAAGCAAAGCAACGAGGAGCGTTTGTGATGTTTATTTAACATAAAAAGATGTACAAACACTTGTGTGGGAAAACTGACCTACATGTGTTCACAGTATAGCGGCTGCACTTCGGTAACTTCTTAGCTACAATGCTCTACGCGGCATCGGACACGATACTAAGGAGAAAGAGCATATGCTTGCTCATGCTACCCTGATATATACAACACATAACGAGGTGAAGGCTCGAATGTCACAAACGTCATTCAGCATCCAAACACACAGATGTAAAAATAGTTCCATACGTCTCTCCTCTCCTCAAACAGGAGGTAAACTCTCATAATAATGTGCGCCGACCATCCAGAACACTAGGACTAAATAGGCATCTTGATTACTCATTACACACTGGTGTGGGTATTTACCCAGTGCACCATTTATGTGCAATAAGTAACCAAGCACCTACCACTCTCAGTGCCAATAGGTTGGCGTGTTATCTAAAACACATAAATACACATACACAATATAAATAATGAAGACAAATAAAGTCACGAAACATAAACGGCCCCACACCTCGTGACAATCATCAACACTGAGGCAGGAGACTTTGTGAAAATTAGTATTTGTTGTCAAAACCTTTGGCCATGACTGTAGTATAAAATTACATTGGCCATTTAAAAAATATATATTTAAAATTACTGTCTCAATGTCAATATAATGCAATTACTTTTTTGGTTGGACATTTTTGATTGTAGTGACATTTATGTGTTTGCTTATTAGTTTTCCTCTACTAGCAGGGTTAATATGTTTATTCAGTCTGTGCTCCTGATACCTCTGTCCATAATTGCTGTTGACCACATTGCCACCACTGAAACCCTGGCTTATTCATTATATTATTGGACTAAACTCTTGTCTGAGCCATTCATCTTGGGAAAATCCAATTCGTTCACATTTGATGGAGAGCATTTTCACTCCACTTATTTCCCTTAGATTACCCAAGGGGGGGAAAAGCTAATTTACTCAAGACCATGGCAAAAATATACATCGATAATTTATTCTTAAGGAAAATTAGGCAGTCTGAGTTTCAGGCACTATGAATGATTTAGCTTCTTGACCAGAATATTAAGACTCATAATTACATTTACATTTAACCAACGCTCTTATCCAGAGTGACTTAAAGGAGCGATTAGGTTTAAGTTCCTTGCTCGAAGGCACAAAAGATTTTAACTTATCCAAGGAATTCAAACCAGCAACCATTTTGTTACTGGCCCAACACTCCTAGGCTTTCTGCTTAAACAATGACAAAGATACCCACTTTATCATTAGCGTTAAAACAAAATGTTATATTGAATAACTACTATACTATAGAATACAACCTGCTTCAATAATACTTCCTTGAAAAGCTATTAAAATAAAATTGAAGGGAGTGAGCCTTTTTGTCCCTTTTACCACAGGTAATTTAAGAAATCCCATCTGCGTGAAAATGGAACCTTTTAATTTCACTTGAGGGACAGCACTGTAAGGTTCCAGAGTGCAAGCTAATCAAGCTACAGTGAAACTTTCTGTATGGACAGCCACAGTCCACCAGATATAAATCACCATTGGGTCCGTCTTCTTTGTCCTTGTTAAATATTTCATGCCAGGGGAGGAAGAGTCATTATTTCCACTTTAATAAGCTGTAATCACTCTCACATGGCAGATACTGGAATGTATGTGTGTCCCAATTGACACCCTTTCCCCTCGGTAGAGCATATATTTTAACCAGCAACCTATGGGCCAAGATCAAAACAAGTGAACCATAAAGGGAATAGGGTGTGGTTTGGAGCACGGCCAATGTGTTGATGGCAGAGGCTGCCTAAGCATCGGACATCAGACCTGCGGGCCCTCAGTTCCCCTTTAATTGGGTCTTGAGGGGGTGGCCCCGTTCGCTGGCCTCCATCAGTGAGTGAGATGGAGCCACTTCAAAGCCCAATCACCTGTCCGTCTGTCCGCCTGATGGGAAGCCCTGCTAGACACACAGCGGTAAAACACACCTAGCTGTATCCTATCCAAGCCCACCTGGGGACTCATCTGAAGGAGAATTCACTCAGAGTATGTGCTCGTATGCAGGCGGTCTAAACAAACGGCTTCCGCAAAAAAAGTGACAACGAAAACCGAGCGGGACCATTACAGCTGTAGGCAGTCACAATTTTACAGCCCGCAATGAATATTTTAATCACAATAATGCAAATTTCATGTTCATCTTTCCCTAGCTACATTGAGGGAAGGAGTGTTTTTTAAATCATGTCTTAATGTGGAATGGTTTGCTGCTGTCATCCGTTATTACCTTGCTCTGGAAGGCTTTAACCCCTGACAAACTAATTAGAAGTCAATACATCAATAGGGATGGAGATTGCCTGTGCCGTTCCCTATACTGTCAGGGGTTCCAACACATTAGTCTCCTGCGCCTGGCGTTACATAATCTGCCACGGGAAGGTAATTTGTTCAGCACATTGTGTGTAAATATGACATGGTAACCACTTGCGAACTTCTTTTAATTACTAGCAAACATAATGTATGTCGCTACAGGACCTGCTGTAAAATTTAGCTTCCCATCATTCTCCCTGTGTCTGTGTTAAAATTTGGTATGTGTGTCGTTCCCTATACTTCCTCTGTCGGAAATTCCCTCTGAGTGGAATTTGTGTTCATGTTTACTAGGTGCTCATTATTGTTTGGGGGCTCCAAAGCTTGCAGGGGATTTAGCTTCCTTTTCTATTAATTTACTGTTATAACCTATATATCAGCATGTTCGTGGACGTTTTATGTGGTGTTGGTTTGCTTAGCAACGCTAAAAAGGTAAGCGTTATAATGACTTCACACCTGCACTGCTAATCAAAGGATTACCTGTGGTGAAAATAGACCCTGTGGTTTTGATATATTACAATAGATTTAAATCAGTGTTGGTGTTACGCTGAGGTGTCTTAGCAGAGGTGTTATTGTCACATGTTATCACGTTTTTGCTATGTTCTCCAAAGCCTCTTGAAAGCCTGAAAAACAAAATGTAATATATACATACATATAAGTCATATATTTGTAAAGTATGTTTTTTGTCAGAAGGGAAAGAAGTATGTCAGTTGAATTATATTTTCAAATGTTTTATCAAAGTTTGTTAATTTGAAAATGGCTGTCTAGGACCATAACAGTGTAGGTTTAAGCTAGCTGACCACTGGCTGGGAAACCACATGAGTATGAGCAAGTTGCTCAACATAGCCCAGAGACGGACTGTCAGCTGGGATTTTCTTCTCTCGTTGCACTCCGTAAGGCAGCTCAAACCACCTGAAAAAGCTCATCAGGTGAGTGAGTGAGCCCTCAGAAGCGTTGACTCAAGTGACTTCCTGGTTGGAAGAGTGACAAGGAGCTGGAACTCTCAGAGGTGTGGATGCCTAGGAGTGATTGTTGCAAATAAGTACAGCCGTACATAAAATTTGAGATGACAAACTTGTTTGGTATGCTCCTGCTTCATGCTAATGAATTACACAGCATTTTTGCGAAGTGAGTTTGATTTACATTTGGATACTGGTATGGAACCAGCTGCTATAGATTGTTTAAACATTTAACAGAGTTGAATATAATATTTTACCCTATCAAAGCTAGCTGCCTATTTCTAAACTGTGGAAGTAGCCAGAGAATACTTGTAAACTCAGACTAATTTGATCCAGTGACTGCAAGAGGACATCACAGGTGAGGCTGGGCCAACATGTTGAAATTATCCTTCCCCACGTGCTTTGTTTACCATTCCTGACCTCTGTCCATTCTGACAATCCCAGCGTGATTGGTTTGCATGTTCCGTGTTTGATGTCATCCTAGTGACCTATCAAAAGGTCACATTGTTTTTCCAAGGAAAGGGGGGAAAACACACTCACTCCGACAAATCCATGTTCTCTTGGGCACAGTGTCATCAGTCCTGATGTGTGCATGAATAATTATTGTAGCAGTTTGGAACAGCTGCATCTAGCAGGACCCAGAAGGACGTCCTTTCGCATGTCAAATGTTTTGATTGCTAGAGGTTGAGCTCGTTGAACAAAGCACCATTATGCCTGCCACTAACATGCTTCCCTCATTCGGAGCTGTTTAAACTTGTCAAATCTGATCACGATCAGATCACATTCTTTCCTTTTATAGTCGCCTGGGGACCCTCAGACATCTCACAATTTGATTGTAGACCTGAAATATCTCACCTGAATCAATCACATAAGGGCTTGATAAATAATCGAAGAGTGTGTAATCCCTTGAATACATCCAATACAAGGATTGACTGGTGGCCCCAGGAGAGGTTTGGAAAGGACTGGTCTACAACCATAGAAGATCAACACAAGCAGAATATGAACAAGATGGATCAAAGGTTGCATGTTGATAGAATGTTGATGTTGGTCTAAAAAGAAGCCGTCCTTATGTCCACTTCTTATTTGGACAAATACATTTCTTTCGGCACCGGTACGGCATCTTCAGTGTAGTGTTTGCTGTTCATGGTTACATGTTTGTCACATTTTGAAACACAACAAAAAGACAATGTTCTTTCACCCAAACTAAGCTACTGAAATCTAAAGATACATACAAAGTGTTATTTTCATACAAAGATACATGACAAAGGACTCCATTGGCAAAAGAATAGATACACACAAACTGTGTATATGTGACAGGTAAGTGGAAAATGCAGGTGGCTTAGTTGTTAAAGAGTCTGACTTTTAATCGGACGGCTTGAAAAAAAAAAAGATGGAGTGCTGTCAGACCTCAAATAATTAAAAGAAAAATATTCATATTCATTTTTAAACTACACAATACGAATGTGTTATCTTAGGTAGAAATCAATATTTAAGGAATAATAATTGTATAATAATAATTAGCTTTAATGCTTCTTGTCCTGCTCTCCACCAGTCGTTCACATTGATGTTGGGTGACTTTATGCCACATAAAACGTGCACAAACCTTTAAGCAGCTCATCTTTGCTTGATGACTTGTGACCATCCATCTTCCTCTTGATCACATTCCAGAGGTTGTCAATGGGGATAATAAAAAAAAATTGCAATGGTCTCTTAATTTTTTCCAGACCTGTAATAAAGTAAGAGACCATTCATTTCTTAATTTAAATAAAAATGTTTTGCTCAAGGACAGTAGGGGATCCAAACTTTCAACTTCAAGTCTGACTCCATCACTGAGCCATCTGCCCCCCCATTCAATCCCTGTCGGATCAAATGATATTGCCGTTTTTGTGACCTGGAATTTAGGCACTGACAGATTTGGCCTCTTTGGAATACACTTAGTTGCCTCATGTTGCTTGGAATACTCAAGTGTTAATTTTCAGAGCTCTTTTATATCTGATGCATACAGTACATGTATGTATTGCAAATTGGCAGTCAACCTAATTTGACCTCTAAGCTGCATTTGAAATTGTGATTTATTTCAAAGTAATGGTCCTGTTCCATGCAGGGTTTCTGTTATGTATTCCAAACAAGTTTAGCCAAGCTGGACAAGCAAGTCTGTAGCAACAATTGCTCTTTTGTCTGGAAAAGTCATCAGAAAGATTATGATTTACAAAGCTAAGCTCCCTGTTGTTGCTCTGGATCCAGAATTGCCAAACATACTGAACCAGACACAGATTTGACTAACAAAAGCCTAACAAAGCATTTCTTCGAACTAAATAATTGCACTATACAGCACCCAACATTCTGCTCCTTAAAGCTAGATGGGTGCATATGCTGGGACTGTAGATATGTAAATACATCATAAGCAGTCAAATTCATGTATATTATTTACTCACAGCTCACATACCATTATCCAATAAACTGAAAACAAAATGTTTATGATTGTATGTTAATTTTGTGGATTTGATTTTGAGTTTTCAGTCCCTATAATATACTGTAGATAGCATGCCACTAGCAGCAACATTACACAATTCTGGATTTATGAATATATTCCGTACTTACACAAATGGCCTCAAGCCAGCCCAACAAATCTCGCAGCCTGAAATGATGGCCTATATCTTTCACCATACACGATGTGGATGACGGGATGTAGGGGTGCGGGGGGATAACTTAAAGCCTGTCCAGGCAGGGGCCAGGGGTAACGGCTGTGTTGTGGAGTGCGATGGAAGGCGCGGTGACGGCGGCATGCTGTTTGCTTTTGGGAACTGGGAGCACTTCCACTGTAGCGTCTGCTGGGAAGGCTGAGAACGCTGCTGCCAAGCCAGTCGGGGAACACGCATGGGGTTACGAGAAGTTTCAATGGCCGTCTGTTCATCGCCTTCTCCAAAAGGGTCTGAAGAGGAGATTTGATTAGCATTTCAATGGCCGACGTTATACTTCCTAAACTGCGGGTACCTCGTATGTAAGGTATTGCATATACTGTCTGTAAACTCAGTCAGTGGGGGAAGGCTGGTGAGTCTGTCTTTGTCTACCTTTGGTTACCCCGCTCTAACCCTCCCTCACTGAAATGGGTGCCAGGCAGTCTTCTTCTCCCCCTCTGTTGTACAATTTGGAATCTGATTGAGCTTTCACATCCTGTTTCGCTCTCCCAGCGAGCGGGCCCTCTGCTTCGTTCATGGTGCTTTCTCTCACCACTGCAATGTGGAGGAATCTTTTCGACTGTCACAGAGTTATTAAAGCTTTGCTGCATCTGTACCAAGTCTAAAGGCCTGCAATTGAATGAATATGGAAGGAAATGTTATTCATTAAGGCTTTGCCTAGTAATGTGATTGAACAATTCTCCTTGAATTTTGCATTGAATTGAAGCCTGCAAACATCTGACAGTGTGTAATCCTGACCTTGTGTTGGTATATTTTCAGGCTCTGTCAACAGCCCTGTCGTTTTAAAAAACACATTTTCTCAACTGGTTTAAGCCAGATGAGGGACGCTCTGTTGTTTTTTTGTAACTTATCAAAGGTAGCGAACCAAATTCCCCTTGGCCTGCCAGATGTTAGCTGCTTTGTCAGTCAATGTTAATAAAGCTTGGTGAAGATGCTGTTCGTTCAGGGAGTAAAATATTAAACGCAAAAAGATTGGCTTGTCACCTTGGGAAATAAGCATGTTTTGATCCAGAGCAGGTGAATTAAGGGCTGCCCTTTTGCACTTTCGGTCACTTAAAATTATGTGTTAGACAATATAATTTTCTTTGGAAGCATTATATATGAAAACCATTTTTAGAGCACCTTGCAAAAACAAAGCAGTCATCTTGGAACACAAGCATCAGATCCGGAAATAAATAAAATATCAGATGGCAGGCACTGAAGCAATCTCTGCAACAAATGTCTTTAAAATGATTACTGCATAATTTATGTTTGTCGGTACACTCTGCAGAAGGCAGGGTGCCATTTTCACCCAATGAAAGCCAAGTAAAGCATTGCAGTTGCACCCTTTCGAAGAACCCTATCTACTAGTGAAGAGTCCACGTTTTATTGTGCACCTGGCATGTCTTTCTTCAAAGAGACGACACCTCTCGATGCAAGAAAAACAAGTGCCTCTTGACTTAAAAAAAACATCTCATGGCTTTGCACAGCCTCCTGTAAAGGGGCAATATCCTGCCAGATAATCTAATAACAAAACACTCATCACAGCTGGTGACGTCTGACCAAGTAATTATATGCCAGCTTCCATCAACATTACCCAGTTGCCTGTATCTACATTCATAGAGTGACATGTAAATCTGGTGGGCCTGTAAATAGTGTTTTACAGAAAATTTGAATAAACTCCAAATATTTAATGATGCAATAGTTTTAATGTTAAAGTAACTGCCCAGTGCCTCAGTGGACTAAGTCACTGCTTAGCAGCACAACTGTGTCACGGTTGCCAGGGTTTGTGCCCTGGTTGCGACATTCCAAAGATGCCCAAGGTAGACGGGTAGACAGCCAGACCTTGTCGCTCTAGTGATAAGAGTCAGACGTCTTGGCGATGTGCTGTGAGGAATTATGTGATCGATCTTCAACTATTCCATAGCGGGTCAGTGGTTGGAAACAAAACAAGTCTTAAAGGGATCCGGACAGCCAATTGAAAGGGGAGAAAAACTATGACAAAATAAAAAGTAACTTACCAGTATTTCCAAATATGTTAGATTCATGACCTATATTTACATTGTGAGTTCCTACTAAAACATGTTTATTATGTTATTAACCAGCTTTTCTGTGTCGGGATGATGTGAAGAGAAAATTGTAGAGAGTGGGTCAGTTCAAACATTTCAGGATGATGATGATGTCCTTCTCTGGAGGGTGGTTTAAACATTTTATTGGGGTTTTGAAGTGGTTTTGTGAGTAAAGGACAAGTCAAAAACTGTGGATTCTTCACTGACCAGTTAAAAGTTTTTTATCTGTTAGTTCAGTTAACATGTGACAGAATACATCAAAGTAATAGCGTAGATGATTTTAAAAAGTAGTCACAGAGATTTAGAAAATGTATGATCTAAAACAGTGCTCCTTATAGTAAACTAAATACATAGACAAATGTTATTGCTATTTATCTGTTTGATCTTACACTCAAAATGATAGAAATCTTACCTTTAATTGAGGTCAAAAACATGTTCAAAAACATTTTACTACTAGCAGCTTGTGCATTTAGTAGGCAAAATTTCATTATTTGACAAGATAACAACAGTGTAATACAGTACACTGAAAAAGGTCATGGATTACCACTTAAGAGCTGCTACTTATTCAGATGAATTTATAAAAAATATATATCATTGACAAAACCCTTATATTATACATGGCTCAAAAAGGATTAAGGGAACACGCAATCATCATAGTTTAAATCCAAGTCAATTCAACTTCAGGGATATCAATCTGTCCAGTTAAAATGCATAAGTGAATCAATGTCATTTGTTTTGGTGCAAAGGAAAGTGAGAACAGGTGCACTGGAGAGGCAACAGCAAGACAACCCCCAAAAACGAATGGTTTTGCAGGTGGTGGCGACAGACACTTACTCCCTCCTTATCCTTCCTGACTTCAGTTTTGCATTTTGCTAGTGTCCTTGACACTGGTTTCATAAGGCGGTAATTGCGGGCCATTCCGGTTGCACAGGTGATCAAGCTACTCCAGGATGGCACATCCATATGTGCAGTGGCAAGAGAAACAATGAGATGGACCATTACACAAGGAGACCTGGACAGGGTCATAGAAGGGCATCAACCCAGCAGCAGGACCCGTATGTGGCCCTTTGTGTAAGGAGGAACAGGAGGAGCACTGCCAGACAGGGGCGTCATGCACCTATTATTTTTAAGGGGGCACATTGTGCAGTAGAGATGCGCGGTTATATCAACCGCAGATCGGGCGGATGACTTAAAAAAAATATATATTTTAATTAAATATGAAAATATATAAATTGTTAAATATTGTTACCTACATCCGAAAAAAATCGACCACACTTTGAAATAGTCAAGTTCACTAAA
>JACXGM010031103.1:0-13073 GCA_016801145.1 Umbra pygmaea
TGATTACGTTACGGGGCCAGTGAATCAGGGTGATTACGTTACGGGGCCAGTGAATCAGGGGGATTATGTTACGGTGATGAGTGTTGAATGTGTAAAGGATGTGTCAATGATTCTTTATTGCTACAATAAACCAATTCTGCAGTCAAGCAAAATACCAAAGTATGTGTTGGTGTTGACATTCTCCAACTATGTTTGATGAGCCTGTGTGGAGCAAGCAGGTAGCGTTAGGCTTCAATTAAAAATAATATTTTATTAGTATTGAGGAGTACATAAAGCTATTTTGTAGGGTGGACAACAAAGAGGGAAGCCAGCTGTGTACAAGAAAGTTTATTCAGCATTAAGGTGAATGTCTGCAATGTCATTAAATTAAACAATACGGTCAGCCCAAGATCCGAGAATTGAGGGACACCCATAGAAACTGGTGTGGACAACAGGCCCTCAAATGTTACATATTGTACGTGATCAGATAAATAATTTTCAATCCTGGCTAGACATTCCTCATGTAACTGTGGGATGTGGAATCTATTTATTAGAATGTGACTGTTGACAATGGATGACTGTGGCTCAAGCCAAATAGATAGATACAATGTTATTTAGGAATTTTAGAGATGTAAGTAGAGTAAAAATATTTTACCACTCATCTCTCTGTCACTCCGCTATTACCAGCTGTATGAAGAGGGTATTTTAGGGAACTCTGATGGTACGTTCTACTTGAGCACTATCTCCTTGCGGAGTGCAGTGTCTTATCCTGTGCCTCATCCCACAAATCTGTTGTCAAAGCTTCAACTACACAGGTTACACTTGGCCTGCAGCTATACAGGCAGAAACATGAACACATGTAAAACCAGCATCCACCAACCACTGCTGTGTACAAAACCTCAAAAACACAATCCTCTTGTTCAGAGGCCATTTCGAACACTATTCTCAAGCTCCCAACAGTGCTGGAAAATCTTTAAGATGCATTCCGTGATATTTTAGGTCTCTAGTTTCTAAAGCTTGTGTAATGTTTATAGATGCTGTTGAGTTAAAACGGGTCAACACTTGGTATACTTTCTTTTTCTGTGTCTAGGTTAGTATTTCGTCTCTTATGTCCATTTCGATATCCATTGATCACATCTAAAGTGCACGGTACTGCTCCGTGGTGACACAGACTGGCCCAGGTCTGTCAGGGTTGTGTTTCCGCAACCAATCAGAGAATGGATTGCACATTTGTGATTGACAACATGAGAGAGTGAGTTAATCATTAAAATCATTATACCCACTACTTTTTTATGTACCAATGGTATAGCAACAGGGGTCAGATGGCTCAGTGGTTTTCGAGTCAGACATGTAATCGGAGGGTTGCCAATTTGATTCTCGACAGTGCCAAATGTCACTGTGTGCTTGGGCAAGGCACTTAACAGTAAGTTGTTCCAGCTCTGTGTTTCATGGTAAGGTGGCTGTGTAGAAACATACCGGACTCTGTGATTCAGCTGCTTTTACACTCATGCGGACCGAGACAAAGATCTCTCTGGCAAAATGGAAGGAGGAGGAATATGTTTCTACATCAACAACGGCTGGTGAAATTACATATCAGTGATACTACAGTACTGTTCTCCTGACCTGGAATCATTTTTATTAACTGCAAGCCCTTCTACAGACCGCAGGAATTCACATAATTTATTCTGGTCGGAGTTTACATTCCACCTAGCGCCAATGTGCATGAAGCACAATGGCAGCTAGCCAACCAGATACTTGGAGTGGACTCCTTAGTTTTGTTCTGAGCGGCTTTATCACAGGGTGAGCATCCGGTTTGGCAAATTGACGCAAATGAGGAAGTGCCTTAAACCTGCATTCTATCTGAATTCCAGCTGGGGGCGATATGTCTGGTTGCAAAAGAGCTCGGTTTCTCAGTCTCAGTTGATTTATTACCTCAGTAAACATTTTCATAATGAGTATATGGTCTCAATCGCTAGATTTAAGCCTTCTGCAATTTATCATGTTTATTTTTTGAATTATGGTCTCGTTGATTTTAAAATCGGCGATAAAGCAAAGGGGCGTTTAGGGCTTGGCTATGGCGTGCGGTTGTATGACAAGACACTCAAAGCAGTTGGCAGTTCAGTTTTTCCGGTATGTAACGTTACATTTTGTTTTACATTTTGTTTTAATACTGTTTTTCATTAGCTTCCCAATTAATATCAGTTAGCTAGCTAGATTACTCCTCCCTCTCATCTAAAATCGTCACATCCGCAACCAAGATGTCTGCGCCCGTAATGGCAAATTCGATGACCCAAATCAGATATTCACACATGGCTCTATCCAGTGATTATACAATCTATGAATATTCCGACCAGAGAGGTAAACAATGGATCACTGTTTCAGTAATGAACAATACATATCACTCTGTGCCCCGCGCTGCTTTGGCTCTCTCAGATCATGTAATGGTCCACCTGACCAAAACTAAAACTAGCAAAGCCTGTTGTGCGGCGATCAAAGATGTGGAGCAGCAAAGCAACAGAGGCGCTGCATGCGTGACTGTACTGTACTGATTTGGGACATTTTCAGGTCTGCCACTAACAGTCTGGATGAATATAGAGATGTTGTAACGTCTTACTTCAATTTCTTTGAGGACAGCTGTGTACCGACACGGACCAAGTTGCGTTACAACAATGACAAACCCTGGTTCACGGCCAAGCTCAGACAAAAGGTAGGGAAAAAGCTTCTCTGACCCCCCCCCCATTGCCCTGTGTAACTCCCCAGTTAACTCTGTGGAGTCCTTCCGCTTCCTGGGCACCAACATTGCCCGGGACCTCAAGTGGGAGTGAACATCAGCTCCTTCACAATAAAAGCACAACAGAGGATGTACTTCCTGCGGCAGCGGAAGAAGTTCAACCTGTCAAAGACTATGATGGTGCATTTCTACACTACGATCATAGAGTCCTGATCTCCTCCATCACCATCTGGTACCCAGCAGCCACCCCCAAGAACAAGGGTAGGCTGCAGCGCAACCTTCACTCTGCTGAAAGGGTGATTGGCTGCAATCTTAAAAGCTTAAAATAATGTAACCTTATACTGCTGTTTACATTATACTGTATAATATAGAGTATATTACATTATATACATTACTCTGTTCATATACTATATATCCTGTTAACATTCTGCTCATATTTTGCACATTAAAAGTAAAAAAATTACATTTCTGTGATTTATGTGCAAAAAAGAAATGCACCGATAGATCAGAACAAAATCCTTGTAAAACATACTTGACAAAAAATCTCTTACTGATTCTGATTCTGAAAAGCAATTCCATAACCATGGCCCACCCTTTGAATTTCCCACCTGGAGTTTGACAGTTCGGCCAACAGTAGTTCCTCCAATTTAGCGAATCATATGTTATAAACTTTGGTGGAGATTCCCTCCCTGACATTATGTAGGAAAATGCCTACCATAGAATTGATAAAACGCCTTAGTTCCAAATGTTGGATTTCAAGATAACTGATAATGATTCTACTTAAATTGTGCATATAATATAAACAATATACTACACATCCAAACTCAAATTAGTGGCCTACATATCTTTGCATTATGAAAGTTGCAGAATTAATCTATAAGAACAAAGCCAGTCTTTTTCCAAAAAACCTTACTAGGGCCGCTTAAAATATGAGATTTTACTACACCAATCCTAGAGAGCTGCCACCTGTTAAATGTACAATACCCACCCTCACAAAAACCCCAGGCGTCCTATGAACCTACATATAGCCATGTGTTATTTTTCTGAAAAGCAAGCAAGCATAGTGACATCTCTGCTTTTATTTCACACCGGTCTCACCAGCTGTTCCAACGTGTCCTCCGTTGTATCCATTTTCTCTGTTGGAGGAGTAGCCATTCTCTCCATGTCCGGCGGGGGCAGCTGATTGGTGCTGCGCTCCATTAGTAGGCGGGGCCCAGTGAGAGGAGCTGCTGTCCTCTGGCTGCCGACTGTCTGCCATGACAACGAGACACTGGAGAGAGAAAGAGAGAGAGAGAGAGAGAGAGAGAGAGAGAGAGAGAGACAGAGAGAGAGAGAGAGAATATTAATTTATGGAAATGATAGACTGGCAGCTATTCAACCAATAAATGACACTGCAGTGTTGAGTAAACTCCTCCCCTTTCATGCACAAAAGAACTGTTCTGGTATCCTCAATACAGAATCTGTCTATCACATACTTAGGGGCATTTTAAATGAGAGCATACCCCCTTTCAATCCATGTTCTTTACCTTAACCTTTAAAGCATAGCCCTAAACCTAAATGCGAGGATTCCGAGTTGGGACGTACTGTTGGCTCCATTATGATCACTAAGCGAGCCAGTCACATCACTTTTGCCTTGAAGGCTGATATGCCCCTTGGATAATATTAATGATAAAAAGGCTAACATAGCCAAAGTCTGGAAAGCTGCCACTAGATGGAGGTAGGGCACCAGGGTTTTGCTCAATCAAAACACGTACTGCAGGCCTTTGTGTCTGCATAGGAACCCACTGGTTGAGACAAGGACAGGCATGTGAGGATTAGACATGTTTGAGGAGCTGGGTTATTAGAAACAAGGGGGATGTCTAGAGAAATGTCCAGAGCATACCTCTAAAACGGCCTCTGCTTCTGCAAAACCGGGGAACCAATAAAATATGGAATCACAAAATCACCAGTCTCACTCTAAACATGCTTAAATCAACAAGAACCGGGTAAACATTCCCATTCACACGTAATAAAATGTTTTATATTTTATTTGACAGCTCAGACAGCCGGACTGCCAATTTTCTTTTACTAACCAAATAAACTGGTGGAAACCCTGGGAATATACTGTGAAGGCATGCACACAAAACTCCAGTGGATTTGAAAGTGTCAGTGAACGACTTCAGACCTTTGGGTAGAGAGAGAAGCACATAAAAGCGTTTATCTTCCACCTAATATTGAGTTTCGTCTTGAAAAGAGCAAACGCCGTTCACATCTAAAACACATTAGCTGAGCTCTTTAGGCTTCATAGGTGAATTTGGAGCTCGAAGGGTAACACATTGATTTGTCTCATACGCTCTTCGGTGGGATTCCTGCATACAGTAGCATTCAGTGGAGGGCCCAAAATGAGAAACACCCTACACACGTACAGGCAATAATGGAGGTAGTTGCCATGGGAACAGACCTTGCCAATTCTCTCTCTCTTTCTCAAAATCTCAGACTCTCTCTCAGTGATGGCCCTAGTCTTTTTGGGACTCTAGTTGAAATGTGATTTTGGGGCAACACCTCACTAAAATATTTATGGTGGAGAAAATCACATAAAAGACTTGTGGGAGCCTTTTGATACTGCAGGAGCCCAAGTAGTTTGCCTGTAGGATGCTCTTTCTTCAATCAACACGTCTGAACCTTCCCTTCTTTCTCTCCTCTCTCCCTCTGCTCCGCACTGTCAGCAGTGCAGGGGAGCTCAGGGTTAATGAGGCTAATATCCGCCGCCTCGGGTTAGGGCTCTACTAGAGAAAGACAAGCTCAACTGACAGAGAGAGAGAAAGAGAAGGAGAGAAGGGGGGAGTGATAGACACAAGAAAAGCCAGAAAATGGCACATTGAACTGAGCTGAGGCCATGTTGTCTAGTCCAGCTGTTGCTATGGAGAACGAGGAACTTGCTGAGTGCGTTACATCGTTTTGCTGGAGGATGTCAGCGTCTCATGGACCTGCTGAGGAGAGCTGGTTTCAATTATCCAAGTGATTCAAAGATGCCATCTATGTGTAAACTATACTGATGATCAAAACATTTATAAAGTGCATTTTAAAGTGCTTAAATGATTTCAGACGTGTTTTTTATGCTACCAGACAAAGCAGCCCAAAATTGCATTGAATTACGTTTTGAGGGAACTGGGAAGGAAAGAAAATTGGGAAAAATCACCATATAAAAAGCCTTTTCAGGAATTTGAGCTACAGTAGCTCGTCTGACCATATGTCCCAGCCTTCGCTCCCCATGTGCATCAATGAGTCTTCGCTGGCCATGACCCTGTCACCAGTTCACTGCTTTTCCTTCCTTGGACCACTTGATAGGTACTAACCACTGCATATTGGGAACACCCCACAAGAGCTGCAGTTTTGGAGATGCTCTGACCCAGTTGTCTAGCCATCACAATTTGGCCCTTGTCAAAGTCGCTCAAAGCAAGACATATGGGCAAGCATAAGGATTTGAGCAAGTTTGATAAGGCCCTTCAAACCTGCTTCTCCAGCCACACCTCGCCAGCCTGGTCTGTGCTATAATGCTTCAAGCAGCCCGTTACACATTTCTGTTCCTCATATGTGTGACACATCCCTGGGCTTGAAATACTCCCAATACAACAATGGGGTGGATAAAGATCAGTTCCTGTCTAATTTCTCAAATCCCGTCAGAAGTTATGTCTGTACCATGAGGAGAACAGGCACACATGAAAAGAATGATCCAAACTAGGACATTTTTTTTGCCTGGAAATGTTCCATATTTTTTGTAGCTGTGGCAGTTATTTGAACAGCTAGTAAACAACTCGGGCAGAAGGCAGGCCAGGGGAGAGAAGAATTTCTCATCCCATCGCTTCAAACACTGACGTGTAGAGGAAGCTAGTTCTCCCTGGTTGTAACATGCAGACCAGCTAGTGAGGGACAGAGAGTTAGAGCGATAAAGATTGATAGATGGATGTTAGGGCTTCCAACGGCTTCATTTTGGGCATGGCGCGGCCTGGGGGGGTTCCCTAAATTCCACACAGTTCATCGTGCCTGGTTTGCTCCCTTCCGTTTTCTGCCTGTCTCTCGCTCGACCTTGTCTCTCTCTCCCCGTCTTCGGTTGCTCTCAATTATTTTCATCACTCTTTCTTAATTACTTTTTCTCTATATTTCTCACTAACTCCTCTACTATCCCCCCCATTTCTCCTTCACTCTCACCCTTACTCTCACCATCTTAGATAACCCCCACCCGTCCAACTGGGTCAATCATCACGCCTCCCTGGGTTTCTGCCCCGTCGGAATGTCACCCGCTGCCACAGAACCCCTGCCGTTGCCAGCCAATCACAGGCGGCTCAGCCCTGGCTGTCCCTGTAATCCCTGGGTTTAGCGGAGACAGCGACTCACCCGTCCTCCCTTTGTGGGAGGGGCAGGGAGGGATAACAAGGACACGTTTGATCCCTGTAGCTTCAGGCCATGGATAATACCATCGCGTTCACTTCCGGTGATTCAGCAGAGTTTTAGCTTTCACGGCAGCGCGCTATAGTTGACCGTGTGCATGGTAAAATGTGAATGAGCAGAATTTGCCAGGGACTTCGTCACTGAGGTGAAACCTTTGATTGTAGTAAATAGAAAAGGAACGAGTTGACAGAACACTCATGAGCCCCTCCTGTCTGCAGAGTGCACATGCTATGGATGATGTCTTCATATTCCACGGGATGAGGATACACGGGTGTGACCGTCTGAAAGAGTGAATGCTGGTTCCAGCTAATATCTGGGCTGGTTTCTCTCCACCCCTACATTGAGTCAGTGGACCCTGTCATTAGATGTCCCCACAGAAGCCACTGACCAGAAGAGATGACACTGGGCTAAAACATTAGCTGAAAGTCGTGGAAGACATATACAGTAGGCTGGAAAGTTTATCAGACTCAATGAATTGAAAACTGATTGGTAAAACGCCTGCTTTGTAATTTTGGAGAAAAATGTAAATATGTAAAAATATTACCCTCCCCAAAATAAAAATAAAAACAACCTATACTGACCATAGTTCAGTTAATAAGGTTAAAATCTGTAACTCTGTATATTACTCCTTCAAGTTACAGAGTTGGGGTGAGACTGCTGAAATTAAAGATAGTGCTTTTATTTCAAAAACATTTCGAATTTGGCACAGATACACACCAGAATAAATGGTGAATATAAAAACCATCCTGTGTGGTGGAACAGGTCAACAGCAGCACTGTTGACTTTTTGAGATGGGCTGTGGAGGTACACTGTGAGAGAGCAGGTTTACCTGCAGCTCTGAACTGCTTGTTCAAAGGATAACCATGAGAAAAACAAGAGGCTGAATACGCTGTGAAAGTCCACATTGCTAGTGTCACTCCACGTTGCTAGTGTCACTCCACGTTGCTAGTGTCCCACGTACGCACCTGCATGTGGGCCGCAATGCACAAGGACCCACGCCGACCTGCTGATGTTTTAAAAGATCTGCCCTGCTTAGACCCAATTAAGCCTGCTACTGTACTGATAAAGTGTACGCTTCATTGAAAGGAAGCCATGAAGTGCCTATGTACCAAGCTTAGCATTGATGCTATCTATACTCCCCCAGGCATTTGAACCAGTGATCTGCATTACCCACTAAACTGAATCTCATTTGTTTATTGGAGTGTCTACACCGTAGATTACCTGGGTCATATTAAGGAACAAGCAACATATATAATTATTTGCGCTTGTTTTATTTCTAAACTGGGTAGTCTGAATCCTGACTGCTGATTGGCTGATTACTTTGGTGTGTGAAACTGTATAATATCACGTCACCTTTTACTGTTCTAACTGCATTGGAAATCCATTCATAAAAGAAATAAAGCATCTTGGGCATTTGTGATATATTGCCAATATACCCTAGTTTAGGGCTGTGACCAGGAACTCCATGATGATTTGTCCTGAAGAACAGCTCTTAACCATGGTATATTGGTCATATACCACACCCCTTTATGCCTTATATTCAGCCAATAAATATCTGCTTATTTCAATATTTAATAATAATTAAAACAACCTGAGTTTAACATCCTCAGAAGGTAGTTCTTGATATTGCTGCAATGCAGACATTTGTCTCCAGCTGCAACAACCCAGCAAGTTGGGTCAGATATACTGCAGCCCGGAGTTTATACTGTAGTATGCAATCCCAAAATGACCCGACACCTTATATTCTACAGTTAATAGACAGACATTTACAGTGAACTACTGCCCATCAACCAAGTTATAAATGTGTGTGTCTGTGTGTGTGTGTATGTATGTGTGTGTTTGTATACGTGTTTGTGTATGTTAATCTATGATAGTTACCATTGCTTTGTAACTCTAGTTCTATGAGTGGAGCGAGCCCCATAGGGGAGCTATGCTGCTATTGGTTTACGTAAACCAATAGGAGCATAGCTCCCCTATGGGGCGGAGCTCCACGATTTACTACATACCTGGCCTACTATCAATAGCTCAATAATAGCCTGTGGGTGGTCAGTGCTCGCTGGGGAATGACACCAGTCAAGGACTCACTAGTTGGACCCATTATAAACCCTGAGATGACAGGTGGGTTTACCTTTTATTGGTCAAATTGAACTGTTCTACGATGTAATTGGTAAGTTTAAATTGACCTTTTTTTAAGATGTTATTGGTAGGTTGGACATTTTTCAGTTGTCCTGTGGGAATATAGATGAAAGAACAAAGTGCCTAATTGGGCATTCGAAAAACACTGGAGCTGACATAATCATATTCTTTATTTCAGACCCAGGGGGATCCATATCACAGTTAAATACAAAAATGCAAAAATACAAGAAAATAAAATACAAAAGCCTTCCACAATGTTCAATGTCTGACATACAGACACGTTCGCCAATGGTTCCACAGTGTTGAATAAAATCTATCAGTACTACGTACAGTGTTAGCCAAAACAGCGATTATATCATTTTCTGACTTAGATACCCTACACATAAATCTATGCATGAGGTTAGGTAAAACAGCAGTGCAGGTAGGTACCCCAACACTGACAAACATATGGCTTGCACTGGAGCTTCTTGGAGCTCTCAGCAGCAGCCTCATGCTGTCATTATAAGCCACTATGAGTTTCCTAATGCTGCCTTGCTTATACCGACACAACAGGTGGGCAGTATACAGAGGTGTACAATACGCTCTAAAGAGTAGGCAGTATACAGAGGTGTACAATATGCTCTAAAGAGTAGGATCTTCACAGATACAGAGCACATGCTTAACTTACGACACAACATGTTCGCTTGAGCATATAGCTTCCGCCGCTTCCTATAGATATCTTTGTCATCAGACAGATCATTTGCAATAATATGGCCCAGATATGTAATCTTACTACACACACTGAGTGAAGCACCAGACAGATAGAAGTCAGGGAAAGCTGACTCTGTCTTCTCTACTTCTGATAATCATGATCCTACTCTTTTTAGCATTGTGTTTTATATCAAAATCCACACCATACTGTGTGCATACTCTCAGAAGCCGTTGGAGACCAGCACTATATGGGCTAAAGATTACCAAATCATCTGCGTAGATAAGATGATTAATTAGTGAGTCACCAACACTACACCCTGTACCACATGCATTTAAAATGCAAGGACAATTCATTCATAGACATGTTAAAAAGCATAACATAGAAATAGCAAACATACAAGCATTGATTGAGTAAATCAGTAATTGTAAGTGGCAGTAAAAGTATTTAAAATATTAATAAAACCATAATGGAATCTCAACAACTCAAATGAATGGAAATTAAGAGCCAACAGGATCAACTACTGAAAGGGAGATTATACAATACTTCTTCATGTTATTAAGGACTCAACTACCCACAATTCCTCTTTGTCCTCATTTTATGGACAGTATACACCTCTATTCTTCATCTTCTTCACTACAGTACAGCACTCATACACAACCAGTTCACTAATAGGTCAGATTAATCATGGGAGATAAGCACATCATAGTGTGTTTTGGGAGTTTTAGCAGAAAAGGTATGGCTCACATTTGGTTAAATATTAATCAATCAATCAAATTTATTTTATAAAGCCTTTTTTACAACAGCAGTTGTCACAAAGTGCTTTGACAGATACCTGGCCTACAATATGGATTTAACAAATTCTGTGAAATGTATCCCTGGTCTTACCTGCTTAGATGCTGCTAGACTGGGTCACTTGTTAACACGATAGAAGGAATCTGAGTATTAACGAACAAACCCCTCCTAGAGAGACAAAAAAAATGTTACATGTTATGTTTCCATTTAAGACATTCAGCAGACAGTATTTATCCAGATTTGTTATCAAGTCAGAGGGAAACAAGGTGGCCTAGCGGTTAAGGCATGTAGCTGGTGTTTTATTATGACCCTGGTTTGAATCCCTGACAGACAAATATTATGTGAGTTACCCTAAACATTTCCCATTGTTGATTGGCTACCACTTTACTGAAGGTAAAGCAATATTATGTCAGTCCACTCACACACAATGTTTGGATTAATGTTCCAGGTAGAAGACTTAAGCAGCTCAGCGCTTTCCCCAAAGCTACTGGTGGTTACTTAACATGAAGACTGGGGCAGTGGGTCAAGGCACTAGGCCATGACAGAAACCCCTCCAGTAAGAGCATTTGTGAGGGATCTTCACTGTTCTGTATAGCTTCGGCTATATATTACGTATCCTAGACATAGGAGGAGTTTGACATTTGAGCCGGGGGGGCAAAATAAAAACAACTAATTGTAGCAGCTGAGACCTGGCCTACCACTTGGGGAACAGCATGAGCACATATGGGAAAAACAAACATTAAAATCAAATTTTAAATGACATTGTAACAATTTAACAATTTGCCCTCATAAAACCCAATTATGGCATGGCTGTCTTGGAATGCAATAGACGGTAGCGGAGTGCCCCGACACTTAAGTTCAACTAAAATGTAACAGTGAAAAATCTGTGTTTGACCTACAGTCTGTTGAGATGCCTCTCCTATAGCAGAAACAAAGTGCAATCACACCATAAAACGTTAGTTGTCACATGACAATTTCTTTTTCAATAAAGCAGTATATGAAATTTGGTGTATTACCTACCACCATTTAGTTGTTTTGTGTAATTTTAATAAAATATCTGGTCATAATTTTTCCACTCATTTTTGAAACAATGCAAGTAACCGTTTCAGGCACCAGGGGGGCAGTGCTTCCCCTGCCCCCCCGCAAACTCCACATATGGTCCTAATGTCTTTGGCCAATGTATACTGTGATCAAATATTATGGGGAAAGGGCATATTTTCTGTATGATCCATAGTGAACGGGGGCTGAACGTGAGTGCCTTCCCTCAAGATAGGAACATCAGGTGTGGGTAACAATGACACACATTATCAGCCTGGGCATTGGAGCCTCTCTGGTAAGCTGACCCCACAAACAACCTCCTCGCCACAGTCAGTGGTCGCTCATGGTACCGGGTGTTACAACATGGCCGCCGCTGGCTCGGACCACCACAGCAGGAGGCGAGGCAAGAAAATAGCAGGTGTGAGAGGAAGTAGACAAGGTAGAGAGAGATCAACCCACTCAGACTTCAGACTGTTGCCTTAGTCTTTTTGGAATATACTGTAACTGACATTCCCTGTTTTTTTGTTCAAGTGAGGTTCTAGGATTCAAATGATTCTCCATGTTCACATTGGTTGGTTGGGTTCGACCGAAGATCAAGGAAGTGTGAGCAAATGCAGGCTGGCATGTTGTTGACAGCTCTGGGTCCACAAAGGTATCTTTACGATGGTGCTGCCACATCGTATTCGTGTTAAAGGGGATCTGAGAAGGCCAGGATCGCATTTGAGTGTGTGTGAGTGTGTATCTGGAGCGGAGTTCCCTCTTCGTGGGTTCCTCTAGAATGTGATTTATTTGACCTGAGAGAGTTGACAGGCAAAGAGCAATGAGGTCACAATAGGAAGTGGTTCAGCAGCAGAAGTCTTTGGAGGCTGGCTGAGGAGTAAGGAGAGGATGAATGGAGAGAATATGAACGGGACGAGGAATGAAAGAATTTAGAGAGAACAAGAGAGATTTGGAGGCATCTGCTCAGAACGGCCATGATAGATTACAGAAGCAAATGCATCACAGCCAGCCTGGCTCAGGGACGATATGGAACATGTCTATGGACACAGCATCAGTGCAAGCAGGCATATGAACCAGGTAGAACCAGTGATGGTTAAGCAAGTAGAACCAGTGATGGTTAAGCATGTAGAACCAGTGATGGTTAAGCATGTAGAACCAGTGATGGTTAAGCAGGTAGAACCAGTGATGGTTAAGCATGTAGAACCAGTGATGGTTAAGCATGTAGAACCAGTGATGGTTAGACATGTAGAACCAGTGATGGTTAAGCAGGTAGAACTA